>JAEOAD010002576.1:0-90758 GCA_036365145.1 Orientallactaga sibirica
CATAGGTATAGGTAAATACCTCCATTTCACAGAGGGATAATCCATTCCTTAGGTAAGTTTAAACACCCGCATTGAATAGAGAGATCATCCATTCCTTAGATAGCGGTTAACACCTGCATCAAACAGAGGGATCATATATTCCTTAAGTAAATATCAACACCTGCATTGCACAGAGGGATCATCCTATTAATTAGGTAAAGGTAAACACTGCATTGCACAGAAGGATCATCCATTATTTAGGTAAAGGTATTCTCCTGCAATGCACAGAAGGATCATCCATTCCTTAAGAAAAAGTAGAAACATGCATTGAACATAGGGATCAATCTTCTTCAGGTAAAGGTAAACACCTGTGTTGCACAGAGGGTTCATCCATTCCTTAAGTAATGGGAAACATGTGCATTGAAGAGCAGGACCATCCATTTTTAGATAACAGAAAACACCTGCATAGAACAGAGGGATTATGTATTCCTTAGGTAATGGTGAACACCTGCCTGGCCCAGAGGGATCATCCATTCCCTATTTAAAGATAAACACATGCATTGAACAGAGAGATCTTCCTTTCTTTAGGTAATTTTAAATACCTGCAATGAACAGAGGGATCATCCATTCCTAAGGTAAATGTGAACACCTGCAATGCACAGAGCGATCATCCATTCCTAATGCAAATGTAAACACCTGGAATGCACAGAGGGATCATCCATTCCTTAGGTAATGGTAAAAACTTGTAATGCACAGAGGGATAATCCATTAATTAGATAACGGTAAACACCTGCATTGAACAGAGTTATCATCTATTCCTTCGGTAAAGATCAACACCTACATTAGACAGAGGAATCATCCCATTCCATAGGTAATGTTAAACACGTGCATTGCACAGAGTGATCATCCATTCCTTAGGTAATGGTAAACACCTGCATTGAAAAGAGGGATCATCCAATTCCTTAGGTAAAGTTAAAAACCTGCATTGAACAGAGGGGTCGTCCATTCCTTAGATAATGGTAAACACCTATATTGAACAGAGGGATCATGTACTCCTTAGGTAAAGATCAACACATGCATTGCACAAAGGGATCATCCATTCCTTAGGTAAAAGTGAAAACATGCATTGCACAGAGGGATCATCCAATCCTTAGGTAACTAAAAGCACCTGCATTAAACCGAATGATCATCTATTCATTAGATAACGGTAAACACCTGCATTGCATAGAGGTATCATCCATTCCTTAGCAAAGGGTAAACACCTGCACTGAAAAGAGGGACCCTCCATTATTAGATAAAGGTAAACACCTGCATTGAACAGAGTGATCTTATATTACTTAGGTAAAGATCAACACCTGTATTTCACAGAGGGACCATCACATTCCATAGAAAAGGGAAACACCTATATTTCACAGAGGGATCATCCCTTATTTAGGTAACCGTAAACACCTGCATTGCACAGAGGGATCATTCATTCCTTAGGTTTCAGTAAACACATGCATTGAACAGAGGGATCATCCATTCCTTAGATAATGGTAAACACCTGCATTGAACAGAGTGATCGTCTATTCCTTAGGTAAATATTAATACCTGCATTGTAAAGAGGGATCGTCCATTCCTTAGGTAAACTTCAACACCTGCATTACACAGATGGATCATTCATTCCTTAGGTTTCAGTAAACACATGCATTGAACAGAGGGATCATCCATTCCTTAGATAATGGTAAACAAATGCATTGAACAGAGTGATTATCTATTCCTTAGTTAAATATTAATACCTGCATTGTAAAGAGGTATCGTCCATTCCTTAGGTAAACTTCAACACATGCATAGTAAAACACAGAAGGATCATACATTCCTTACATAAAGGACAACACCTGCATTGAACAGAGGATTTCCCATTCCCTAGGTAAAATTCAACTGCATAGAACATAAAGGACAACACCTGCATTGAACAGAGGGATTTCCCATTCCTTAGGTAAAGGTAAACACCTGCATTGAACAGAGGGATCATCCATTCCTTAGGTAACTATAAGCACCTGCCTTAAACTGAGGGATCGTATATAACTTAGATAACGGTAAACACAGGCATTGAACAGAGGGATCATTATTCCTTAGGTAAAGATCAACACCTGCTTTGCACAGAGGCATCATCCATTACTTAGGTAAAGGTAAACACCTGCATTGAACAGAGGGATCATCCCATTCCTTAGGTAAAGGTAAACACCTACATTGCACAGAGGGATCATCCTTTATTTAGGTAACAGTAAACACCTGCATTGCACAGAGGGATCATCCATTCCTTAGGTATCGGTAACACCTGCGTTGAACAGAGGGATCATCCATTCCGTAAATAAAGCTAGAAAACTGCATTGCACAGAGGGACCATCAATTCCTTAGTTAATGGTAAAAAACCTGCATTGAACAGAGTGATCATCCCTTCCTTAGATAAAGGTAAACACCCGCATTGAACAGAGGGATCATGCATTCTTTAGATAAAGGTAAACACCTTCATTGAACAGAGGGATCATCCATTCATTAAGTAAAGATCAACACCTGCATTGCACAGAGGGTTCATCCCATTCCTTAGGTAAAGTTACACATCTGCATTGCACAGAAGGTTTACCATTCCTTAGATAATGGTAACACCTGCATTCCACAGAGGTATTATCTATTCCTTAGGTAAATATCAACACCTGCATTGCACAGAGGGATCATCCATTCGTTAGGTATCAGGAAACACCTGCATTGAGCAGAAGGATCATCCATTCCTTAGATAATGGTAAACACCTGCATTGAACAGAGGGATCATCAATTCCTTAGCTAAAGTTAGAAACCTGTGTTGAACAGAGAGATCATCCTTCTTTAGGTTAAAGTAAACACCTGCATTGAACAGAGGTATCATCCATTCTTTACATAACTGTAAACAGCTGCATTGAGTAGGGGGATCATCCATTCCTTAGATAATGGTAAACACCTGCATTAAACAGAGGGATCACCAATTCATTAGGTAAAGTTCAACACCTGCATTGCACAGAGGCATCAACCCATTCCTTCGGTAAAGGTAAACACCGGCATTGCACAGAAGGATCATCCATTCCTTAGGTAACAGTAAACACCTGCATTGAACAGAGGGATAATCGGTTCCTTAGGTAAATATCAACACCTGCATTGCACATAGGGATCATCTATTCCTTAGGTAAAGTTAAATACCGGCATGAACAGAGGGATCATGCATTCCTTAAATACGTGTAAACACCTGCATTGCATAGAGGGATCACCCTTACCTGAGGTAAAGGTCAACACCAGCATTGCACAGAGTGATCATCCATTCCTTAGGTAACGGTAAACACCTGCATTACACTGAGGGATCTTCCCTTCCTTAGGTAAACGTAAACAACTACATTGCACAGAGGGGAACATCCTTTATTTAGGTAACGGTAAACACCGGCAGTGCACAGAGGGATCATCCATTACTTAGGTATTGGTAAACACCTGCCTGGAACAGAGGGATCACCCATTCCTTAGATAATGGTAAACAACTGCATTGAACACAGTGACCATCTATTCCTTAGGTAAATATCAACACCTGCATTGCTAAGAGGGATTGTCCATTTCTTAGGTCAAGGTCAACACATTGATCACACAGAAGGAACATCCATTCCTTTGAAAAGGACAACACCTGCATTGAGCAGAGGTATCCTCCATTCCTTAGGTAAAGGTAAACACCTGCATTACACTGAAGAATCACCCATTCCTTAGGTAACTGTAAACACATGCATTAAGCAGAGGGATCATCCATTCCATAGATAACGGTAAACACCTGCATTGAACAGAGGGATCATGTATTCCTTAGGTAAAGATCAACACTTTCATTTCACAGAGGGATCATCCATTACTTAGGTAAAGCTAAACACCTGCATTGTACTGAGGGATCATCCATTCCTTAGGTAAAGGTAAACACTTGCATTGAACAGAGGGATCATCTATTCCTTAGGTAAAGATAAACACCTGCATTGCACAGAGGGAACATCCCATTCCTTAGGTAAAGGTAAACACCTACATTGCACAGTGGGATCATCCATTCCTTAGGTAACGGTAAACACCTGTATTGCACAGAGGGATCATCCATTCCTTAGGTAACATTAAACACCTGCATTGAACAGAGGAGTCATTGATTCCTTAGGTAAAAGTAGAAATCTGTGATGAACAGAGATACCATCCTTCTTTTGGTAAAAGTAAACACCTGAAATGAACAGAGGTATCATCCATTCTTTACGTAAGTGTAAACACCTGCACTGAACAGAGGGATTATCCATTCCTTAGATAATGGTAAAAACATGCATTGAACAGAGGGATCACCAATTTCTAAGGTAAAGTTCAACACCTGCATTGCACAGAGGGATTATCCATTCCTTAGGAAAAGGTGAACACCTGCATTGCAAAGAGGGATCATCCCTTATTTAGGTGACAGTAAACCCCTGCATTGCACAAGGGATCATCCATTCCTTAGGTAATGGTAAACCCCTGCATTGCACAGAGGGATCATCTATTCCTTTGGTAAGTGAAAACACCTGCATTGAGCAGAGGGACCATCCATTCCTTAGATAACTTGACAAGATCTGCATTGAACAGAAGGTCATCCATTCCTTAGATAATGGTAACACCTGCATTCCACAGAGGATCATCCATTCCTTAGATAAATTTCAACACCTGCATATCACAGAAGGATCATCCATTCCTCAGTAAAGGACAACACCTGCATTGCACAGAAGGATCATCCATTCCTTAGATAACGTTAAACAGCTGAATTGAACAGAGGGACCATCTATTCCTTATGTAAAGATAAACACCTGCCTTGCACAGAGAGATCATTCATTCTTAGGTAAAGGTAATCACCTGCATTGAACAGAGGGATCATCCATTCCATAGGTAAAGGGAGAAACCTGCGTTGATCAGAGAGATCATACTTCATTAGGTAAAGTTATACACCTACAATGAACAGAGGTATCATCCATTCTTTAGGTAAAGATAAACACCTGCCTTGAGCAGAGAGGATCATCCATTCCTTAGATAACGGTAAACACCTGAATTGAACAGAGGATCATCTATTCCTTAGGTAAAGATCAACACCTGCATTGAACAGAGGGATCATCCATTCCTTAGGTAATGCTAAACACCTACACCTTGGACAGAGGGATCATCCATTCCTTAGGTAACAGTAAACACCTGCATTGCACAGAGGGATCATCCATTCCTTAGGTATCAGTAAACACCTGCATTGAACAGAGGATAATCCATTTCTTAGAAAATGGGTAAACACCTGAATTGAACAGAGAGGATCATCTATTTCTTAGGTAAAAATCAACACCTGAATTGACAGAGGGATCATCCATTCCTTAGGTAAAGGTAAACACCTGCATTGACAGAGGGATCATCCATTTCTTAGAGTAAAGGTAAACACCTGCTTTGAACAGAGAGATCATCCATTCCTTAGATAAAGGTAAACACCTGCATTGAACAGAGGATCACCTATTCCTTAGGTAAAGGTAAACACCTGCATTGCACAGAGGATCATCCCATTCCTTAGGTAAAGATAAACACCTGCATTGCACAGAGGGATCATCCATTCATTAGGTAAAGGTCAACACCTGCATTACACAGAGGGATCATCCATTCCTTAGATAAAGGTAAACATCTGCATTGAACTAGAGGGATCATCCATTCATTAGGTAAAGGTAAACAACTGCATTGAACAGTTGGATCATCCATTCTTTAGAAAAGATAAACACCTGAATTGAACAAAGGATCATCCATTCCTTAGGTAAAGTAAAACACCTGCATTGCACAGAGGATCATCCATTCCTTAGGTAAAGGTAAACACCTGCATTGAACAGAGGATCATCCATTCCTTAGGTAACTGTAAACACCTGCATTGAACAGAGGGATCATCCATTCTTTAGGTAAAAGTAAACACCTGCGTTGAACAGAGGGATCATCCATTCTTTAGGTAACTGTAAACACCTGCATTGAGCAGAGGGATCATCCATTCCTTAGTAACGGTAAACACCTGCATTGCACAGAGGAATCATCCATTACTTAGGTAAAGGTAAACACCTTCATTGCAAAGAGGCATCATCCATTCCTTTGGTAAAGGTAAACAACAGCATTGAACAGAGTGATCATCCATTCCTTAGGTAATGGTAAACACCTGCATTGCACAGAGGGATCATCCATTCCTTTAGGTAATGATAAACACCTGCATTGAAAAGGGGATCATCCATTCCTTAAGTAAAGGTAGAAAGCTGCATTGAACAGAGGATCATCCTTCTTTACATAAAGGTAAACACCTGCGTTGAAACAGAGATCATCCATTCTTCATGTAAAGGTAAACACCTGCATTGAACAGAGATATCATTCCATTTTAGGTAATGGTAAACACCTGCATTGAGCAGAGAAATCATCCATTCCTTAGATAAAGATCCACACCTGCATTGAAATGGGATCACCATTCCATAGGTATAGGTAAATACCTCCATTTCACAGAGGGATAATCCATTCCTTAGGTAAGTTTAAACACCTGCATTGCTCAGAGAGATCATCCATTCCTTAGATAATGGTAAACACCTGCATCAAACAGAGGATCATATATTCCTTAAGTAAATATCAACACCTGCATTGCACAGAGGGATCATCCATTAATTAGGTAAAGGTAAACACTGCATTGCACAGAAGGATCATCCATTATTTAGGTAAAGGTATTCTCCTGCAATGCACAGAAGGATCATCCATTCCTTAAGAAAAAGTAGAAACATGCATTGAACATAGGGATCAATCTTCTTCAGGTAAAGGTAAACACCTGTGTTGCACAGAGGGTTCATCCATTCCTTAAGTAATGGGAAACATGTGCATTGAAGAGCAGGATCATCCATTTTTAGATAACAGAATACACCTGCATAGAACAGAGGGATTATGTATTCCTTAGGTAATGGTGAACACCTGCCTGGCCCAGAGGGATCATCCATTCCCTATTTAAAGATAAACACATGCATTGAACAGAGAGATCTTCCTTTCTTTTAGGTAATTTTAAATACCTGCAATGAACAGAGGATCATCCATTCCTAAGGTAAATGTGAACACCTGCAATGCACAGAGGATCATCCATTCCTAATGCAAATGTAAACACCTGGAATGCACAGAGGGATCATCCATTCCTTAGGTAATGGTAAAAACTTGTAATGCACAGAGGGATAATCCATTAATTAGATAACGGTAAACACCTGCATTGAACAGAGTTATCATCTATTCCTTAGATAAAGATCAACACCTACATTAGACAGAGGAATCATCCCATTCCATAGGTAATGTTAAACACGTGCATTGCACAGAGTGATCATCCATTCCTTAGGTAATGGTAAACACCTGCATTGAAAAGAGGGATCATCCAATTCCTTAGGTAAAGTTAAAAACCTGCATTGAACAGAGGGGTCGTCCATTCCTTAGATAATGGTAAACACCTATATTGAACAGAGGGATCATGTACTCCTTAGGTAAAGATCAACACATGCATTGCACAAAGGGATCATCCATTCTTTAGGTAAAAGTGAAAACATGCATTGCACAGAGGATCATCCATTCTTTAGGTAACTAAAAGCACCTGCATTAAACCGAATGATCATCTATTCATTAGATAACGGTAAACACCTGCATTGCATAGAGGTATCATCCATTCCTTAGCAAAGGGTAAACACCTGCACTGAAAAGAGGGACCCTCCATTATTAGATAAAGGTAAACACCTGCATTGAACAGAGTGATCTTATATTACTTAGGTAAAGATCAACACCTGTATTTCACAGAGGGACCATCACATTCCATAGAAAAGGGAAACACCTATATTTCACAGAGGATCATCCCTTATTTAGGTAAAGGTAAACACCTGCATTGCACAGAGGGATCATTCATTCCTTAGGTTTCAGTAAACACATGCATTGAACAGAGGGATCATCCATTCCTTAGATAATGGTAAACACCTGCATTGAACAGAGTGATCGTCTATTCCTTAGGTAAATATTAATACCTGCATTGTAAAGAGGGATCGTCCATTCCTTAGGTAAACTTCAACACCTGCATTGCACAGAGGGATCATTCATTCCTTAGGTTTCAGTAAACACATGCATTGAACAGAGGGATCATCCATTCCTTAGATAATGGTAAACAAATGCATTGAACAGAGTGATCATCTATTCCTTAGTTAAATATTAATACCTGCATTGTAAAGAGGTATCGTCCATTCCTTAGGTAAACTTCAACACATGCATAGAACAGAAGGATCATACATTCCTTACATAAAGGACAACACCTGCATTGAACAGAGGGATTTCCCATTCCTTAGGTAAAGGTAAACACCTGCATTGAACAGAGGGATCATCCATTCCTTAGGTAACTATAAGCACCTGCATTAAACTGAGGGATCGTATATTCCTTAGATAACGGTAAACACAGGCATTGAACAGAGGGATCATTATTCCTTAGGTAAAGATCAACACCTGCTTTGCACAGAGGCATCATCCATTCCTTAGGTAAAGGTAAACACCTGCATTGAACAGAGGGATCATCCCATTCCTTAGGTAAAGGTAAACACCTACATTGCACAGAGGGATCATCCTTTATTTAGGTAACAGTAAACACCTGCATTGCACAGAGGGATCATCCATTCCTTAGGTATCGGTAACACCTGCGTTGAACAGAGGGATCATCCATTCCGTAAATAAAGCTAGAAAACTGCATTGCACAGAGGGACCATCAATTCCTTAGTTAATGGTAAAAACCTGCATTGAACAGAGGGATCATCCCTTCCTTAGATAAAGGTAAACACCCTCATTGAACAGAGGGATCATGCATTCTTTAGATAAAGGTAAACACCTTCATTGAACAGAGGGATCATCCATTCATTAAGTAAAGATCAACACCTGCATTGCACAGAGGGTTCATCCCATTCCTTAGGTAAAGTTACACATCTGCATTGCACAGAAGGTTTACCATTCCTTAGATAATGGTAACACCTGCATTCCACAGAGGTATTATCTATTCCTTAGGTAAATATCAACACCTGCATTGCACAGAGGGATCATCCATTCGTTAGGTATCTGAAAACACCTGCATTGAGCAGAAGGATCATCCATTCCTTAGATAATGGTAAACACCTGCATTGAACAGAGGATCATCAATTCCTTAGCTAAAGTTAGAAACCTGTGTTGAACAGAGATATCATCCTTCTTTAGGTTAAAGTAAACACCTGCGTTGAACAGAGGTATCATCCATTCTTTACATAACTGTAAACAGCTGCATTGAGTAGGGGGATCATCCATTCCTTAGATAATGGTAAACACCTGCATTAAACAGAGGGATCACCAATTCATTAGGTAAAGTTCAACACCTGCATTGCACAGAGGCATCAACCCATTCCTTCGGTAAAGGTAAACACCGGCATTGCACAGAAGGATCATCCATTCCTTAGGTAACAGTAAACACCTGCATTGAACAGAGGGATAATCGGTTCCTTAGGTAAATATCAACACCTGCATTGCACATAGGGATCATCTATTCCTTAGGTAAAGTTAAATACCGGCATGAACAGAGGGATCATGCATTCCTTAAATACGTGTAAACACCTGCATTGCATAGAGGGATCACCCTTACCTGAGGTAAAGGTCAACACCAGCATTGCACAGAGTGATCATCCATTCCTTAGGTAACGGTAAACACCTGCATTACACTGAGGGATCTTCCCTTCCTTAGGTAAACGTAAACAACTACATTGCACAGAGGGAACATCCTTTATTTAGGTAACGGTAAACACCGGCAGTGCACAGAGGGATCATCCATTACTTAGGTATTGGTAAACACCTGCCTGGAACAGAGGGATCACCCATTCCTTAGATAATGGTAAACAACTGCATTGAACACAGTGATCATCTATTCCTTAGGTAAATATCAACACCTGCATTGCTAAGAGGGATTGCCCATTTCTTAGGTCAAGGTCAACACATTGATAGCACAGAAGGAACATCCATTCCTTTGAAAAGGACAACACCTGCATTGAGCAGAGGTATCCTCCATTCCTTAGGTAAAGGTAAACACCTGCATTGCACTGAGGAATCACCCATTCCTTAGGTAACTGTAAACACATGCATTAAGCAGAGGGATCATCCATTCCATAGATAACGGTAAACACCTGCATTGAACAGAGGGATCATGTATTCCTTAGGTAAAGATCAACACTTTCATTTCACAGAGGGATCATCCATTACTTAGGTAAAGCTAAACACCTGCATTGTACTGAGGGATCATCCATTCCTTAGGTAAAGGTAAACACTTGCATTGAACAGAGGGATCATCTATTCCTTAGGTAAAGATAAACACCTGCATTGCACAGAGGGAACATCCCATTCCTTAGGTAAAGGTAAACACCTACATTGCACAGAGGGATCATCCATTCATTAGGTAACGGTAAACACCTGTATTGCACAGAGGGATCATCCATTCCTTAGGTAACATTAAACACCTGCATTGAACAGAGGAGTCATTGATTCCTTAGGTAAAAGTAGAAATCTGTGATGAACAGAGATACCATCCTTCTTTTGGTAAAAGTAAACACCTGAAATGAACAGAGGTATCATCCATTCTTTACGTAAGTGTAAACACCTGCACTGAACAGAGGGATTATCCATTCCTTAGATAATGGTAAAAACATGCATTGAACAGAGGGATCACCAATTTCTAAGGTAAAGTTCAACACCTGCATTGCACAGAGGGATTATCCATTCCTTAGGAAAAGGTAAACACCTACATTGCACAGAGGGGTCATCCCTTCCTTAGATAAAGGTAAACACCCGCATTGAACAGAGGGATCATGCATTCTTTAGATAAAGGTAAACACCTTCATTGAACAGAGGGATCATCCATTCATTAAGTAAAGATCAACACCTGCATTGCACAGAGGGTTCATCCCATTCCTTAGGTAAAGTTACACATCTGCATTGCACAGAAGGTTTACCATTCCTTAGATAATGGTAACACCTGCATTCCACAGAGGTATTATCTATTCCTTAGGTAAATATCAACACTTGCATTGCACAGAGGGATCATCCATTCGTTAGGTATCTGGAAACACCTGCATTGAGCAGAAGGATCATCCATTCCTTAGATAATGGTAAACACCTGCATTGAACAGAGGGATCATCAATTCCTTAGCTAAAGTTAGAAACCTGTGTTGAACAGAGATATCATCCTTCTTTAGGTTAAAGTAAACACCTGCGTTGAACAGAGGTATCATCCATTCTTTACATAACTGTAAACAGCTGCATTGAGTAGGGGGATCATCCATTCCTTAGATAAAGGTAAACACCTGCATAGAACAAAGGGACCATCTATTCCTTAGGTAAAGATCAACACCCGCAATGCACAGAGGTACCATCCATTCCTTAGGTAAATGTAAACACCTGCATTGGAACAGAGGATCATCCTTCCTTAGATAACAATAATCACCTGCATTGAACAGAGGGATCATCCATTCCTTAGATAATGATAAATACCTGCAATGAACAGAGGGATCATCTATTACTTAGGTAACGGTAAACACATGCATTTCACATAGGGATCATCCATTCCTAGGTATCGGTAAGCACCTACCTTGAACAGAGGGATCATACATTCCTTAGAAAATGGGAAACACTTGAATTGAACACAGGGTTCAACTATTCCTTAGGTAAATATGAACACCTGCATTGCACAGATGGATCATCAATTCCTTAGGTAAGTATAAACACCTGCATTGAGAGAGGGATCATCCATTCATTCGATAATGGTAAACACCTGCATTAAAGAGAGGGATCATCTATTCCTCTGGTAAAGATCAACATCTGCATTGCACAGAGGGATCATCCTATTCCTTAGGTAAAGGTAAACATCTGCATTGCACAGAGGGATCATAATTTCCTTAGGTAACGATAAACACCTGCATGGCATAGAAGGATCATCCATTCATTAGGTAAAGGTAAACACCTTCATTACACAGAGGGGTCATCCATTTCTTAGATAAAAGTAAACACCTGCATTGAACAGAGCGATCATCTATTCATTAGGTAAAGATCAACACCTGCATTGCACAGTTGGATCATCCCCTTCCTTAGAAATAGATAAAAACCTGAATTGAACGGAGGGATCATTCCATTCCTTAGGTAAAGTTAAACACCTGCATTTCCTAGAGGTATCATCCAATCCTTAGGTAAAGGTAAACACCTGCATTTCACAGAGGGCTCATCCATTCTTTAGGTAAATGTAAATACCTGTATTGACAGAAGGGTCATCCATTCCTTAGGTAAATGTCAACACCTGCATTTCACAGAGGGATCATCCATTCCTTAGGTAAAGGTAAACACCTCCATTGCACAGAGGGATCATCCATTACTTAGGTAACGGTAAACACCTGCATTGCACCGAGGAATCATCCATTACTTAGGTAAAGGTAAAGCCCTGCATTTCACAGAGTGGTCATCCATTCCTTAGATAACAGTAAACACCTGCATTGAACAGAGCAATCATCTATTCATTAGGTAAAGGTCAACACCTGCATTGCACAGAGGGATCATCCCATTCATTAGACAAAGATAAACACCTGAATTGAACAGCGGGATCACTACATTCCTTAGATTAAGGTAGACTCCTGCATTGCATAGAGGGATCATCCAATCCTTAGGTAAAGGTAAACACCTGCATTACACAGAGGGGTAATCCATTCCCTAGATAACAGTAAACATCTGCATTGATCAGAGGGATCATCTATTCATTCGGTAAAGAACAACACCTGCCTTGCACAGGGGGTTCATCCCATTCCTTAGATAAAGTTAAACACCTGCATTGCACAAAGGGATGATCCATTCCTTAGGTAAAGGTAAACACCTCCATTGCACAGAGGGATCATCCTTTCCTTACGGTATTGTAAACACTTGCATTGAGCAGAGGGATCTTCCATTAGGAAGGTAATGGTCAATACCTACATTCCACAGAGGCATCATTCATTCTTTAATTAAAGATAAACACCTACAATGCGCAGAGGGATCATCCATTCCTTAGGTAAGGGTAAACACCTGCATTGCACAGAGGTATCATCCATTCCTTAGGTAAAGTTAGAAACCTGCATGGAGAGAGGGATCATCGTTGTGTAGTTAAAGGAAATCACCTGCGTTGAACAGAGATATCATCCATTCCTTAGGTAAATGTAAACACCTGCATTGCACAGAGGGTTCATCCTTTCCTTATGTAAAGGTCAACACCTGCAATGCACAGAAGAATCATTCATTCCTTATGTAAAGGACAACACCTGCATTGCACAAAGGTATCATTCCATTCCTTAGGTCAAGGTGAACACCTGCATTGCACAGAGGATTATCCATTCATTAGGTAACTGTAAACACCTGCATTGAGCAGAGGGATCATCCATCCCTTAGATAACGGTAAACACCTGCATTGCACAGAGTGATCATCTATTCCTTAGGTAACGGTAAACCCCTGCATTGAACAGAGGGATCATCCATTCCTTAGGTATAGGTCAACACTTGCAAGGCACACAAGAATCATCCATTCCTTATGTAAAGGACAACACCTGCATTGCACTGAGGGATCTTCCATTCCTTAGGTAAAAGTAAACACCTGCATTGCACATAGGGATCATCCGTTCCTTAGATAATGGTAAAAACTTGCATTGAACAGAGGGATCATCTCTTCCTTAGGTAAAGTTAAACACCTGCATTGAACAGAGGGATCATCCATTCCTTAGATAAAGTTAAACACCTGCATTGAACACAGGGAACATCTATTGCCTATGTAAAGATAAACATGTGCATTGCACAGAGGGATCATCCATTCCTTAGGTAAAGGTAAAACACCTGCATTTCACAGAGTGATCATTCCTTCCTTAGGTTATGGTAAACACCTGCATTGAAGAGAGGGATCATCCGTTCTTAGGTAACAGTAAACACCTGCATTGAAGAGAGGGATCATCCGTTCCTTAGATCACGGTAAACACTTGCATTGAACAGAGGGATCTATTCCTTAGGTAAATATCAACACTTGCATTGCACAGATGGATCATCCATTCCTTAGGTAAAGGTCAACACCTGCATAGCACAGAAGGATCATCCATTCCTTATGTAAAGGACAGAACCTGCATTGCACAGAGGGATCTTCAATTCTTTTTAGGTAATCGTAAACCTGCATTGCACAGAGGGATCATCCATTATTTAGGTAACTGTAAACACCTTCATTGAGCAGAGGGATCAACCATTCATTAGATAACGTTAAAAACCTGCATTTAACAGAGGGATCATCGATTCTTTAGGTAAAGTTCAACGCCTACATTGCACAGAGGTGTCATCCATTCCTTAGGTAAAGGTAAACACCTGCACTGAACAGAGGGACCATGCATTCCTTACGTAAAGGTAAACACCTGCATTGAACACAGGGATCATCTATTCCTCTGGTAAAGATCAACATCTGCATTGCACAGAGGGATCATCCTATTCCTTAGGTAAAGGTAAACACCTCCATTGCACCGAGGGAACATCCATTACTTAGGTAACGGTAAACACCTGCATTGCACAGAGGGATCATACATTCCTTAGGTAACGGTAAACACCTGCATTGCATAGAGGAATCATCCATTACTGAGGTAAAGGTAAACCCCTGCATTACACAGAGGGGTCATCCATTCCTTAGATAACAGTAAACACCTGCATTGAACAGAGTGGTCATCTATTCATTAGGTCAAGGTCAACACCTTCATTGCACAGAGGGATCATCCCATTCCTTAGATAAAGATAAACACCTGAATTGAACAGAGGGATCACTCCATTCCTTAGGTTAAGGTAAACACCTGCATTGCATAGAGGGATCATCAAATCCTTAGGTAAAGGTAAACACCTGCATTACACAGAGGGGTAATCCATTCCTTAGATAACAGTAAACATCTGCATTGATCAGAGGGATCATCTATTCATTCGGTAAAGAACAACATCTGCATTGCACAGAGGGATCATCCCTTCTTACATTACTGTAAATACCTGCATTGAGCAGAGGAATCTTCCATTCAGAAGGTAATGGTCAAATTCGCCTCATTTCTAAAGGAGTTTGTTCAGAATACGAACATCTTCATTGCCGAACACTGTACTGTGTTAAATAAGCTAGTTTTCTTCTTGGAATGAATTGCTCTCCTACGAACAAGGTTGAGTGCAGCAAGTTCAAACTTTCCTAGTTTGTGCAATCTAACAACATGTACAACTTAGTAGATTCACTTCATTTCTAACGTAGTTTGTACAGAAAACAAACATCTTCATTGGCGAACACTGTACTGTGTGAAATAAGCCAGTTCTGTTCTCAGAATGAGTTGCTTTCCTACGAACAAGATTGAGTGCAGCATGTTCAAACTTTCCTAATTTGTGTAATCTAACCAGATATACAACTTAGTAGATTCGTTTCATTTCTAAAGTAGTTTGTTTAGAAAAGAAACATCTTCATTGCCGAACACTGTCCTGTGTGAAATAAGCCAGTTCTGTTCTTGGAATGAGTTGCTTTCCTACGAACAAGGTTGAGGGCAGAAAGTTCAAACTTTCCTAGTTTGTGTAATCTAACAAGATTTCCAACTTAGTAGATTCGCCTCATTTCTACAGTTGTTTGTTTAGAAAACAAACATTTTCATTGTCGAACACTGTACTGTGAAATAAGCCAGTTCTGTTCACAGAATGAGTTGCTTTCCTACGAAGAAGGTTGAGTGCAGCAAGTTTAAACTTTCCTAGTTTGCAGAATCTAACAAGATGTACAACTTAGTAGATTCGCCTCATTTCTAAAGTGGTTTCTTTAGAAAACAAACATCTTCATTGCGAACACTGTACTGTGTGAAATAAGCTAGTTCTCTTGTAGGAATGAGTTGCTCTCCTACGAACAAGGTTGAGTGCAGCATGTTCAAATGTTAACAGTTTGTGTAATCTAACAAGATGTAGAACTCAGTAGACTCGCCTCATTTCTAAAGTTGTTTGTTCAGAAAACAAACATCTTCATTGCCGAACACCGTACTGTGTGAAATAAGCTAGTTCTGTTCTCGGAATGAGTTGCTCTCCTACGAACAAGGTTGAGTGCAGAAAGTTCAAAGTTTCCTAGTTTGTGTAATCTAACAAGATTTACAACTTAGTAGATTCGCCTAATTTCTAAAGTAGTTTGTTTAGAAAGCAAACATCTTCATTGCCGAACACTGTACATTGTGAAGTAAGCTCGATCTGTTTTCGGAATGAGTTGCTCTCCTACAAAGAAGGGTAAGTGCAGCAAGTTCAACCTTTCCTAGTTTGTGTAATCTAAGAAGATTTATAAATTAGTAGATTTGACTCATTTCTAAAGTAGTTTGTTCAGAAAAAAACATCTTCATTGCTGAACACTGTACTGTGTGAAATAAGCTAGTTCTGTTCTCGGAATAAGTTGTTCTCCTACGAAGAAGTTTGAGTGCAGCAAGTTCAAACTTTCCTAGTTTGTGTAATCTAACAAGATATACAACTTAGTAGATTCGCCTCGTTTCTAAAGTAGTTTGTTGAGAAAACAAACATCTTCATTGCCAAACACTGTACATTGTGAAGTAAGCTAGTTCCCTTCTAGGAAAGAGTTGCTTTCCTACGAACAAGTTTGAGTGCAGCATGTTCAAATGTTAATAGTTTGTGTAATCTAACAAGTTGTCCAATTTAGTAGATTCGCCTCATTTATAAAGTAGTTTGATTAGAAAACCAAAATCTTTATTGCCCAACTCTGTACTGTGTGAAATAAGCTAGTTCTCTTCTCGGAATGAGTGGCTTTAGTACGAAGAAGGTTGAGTGCAGCAAGTTCAAAGTTTCCCAGTTTGTGTAATCTAAGAAGGTGTACAACGTAGTAGATTCGCTTCATTTATAAAGTAGTTTGTTTAGAAAACAAACATCTTCATTGCCCAACACTGTATTGTGTGAAATAAACTAGATCTGTTGTTGGAATGATTTGCTTTCCTATGAAGAAGGTTGAGTGCAGCATGTTCAAACTTTCCTAATTTGTGTAATCTAACAAGATGTACAATTTAGTAGATTAGCCTCATTTCTAAAGTAGTGTGTCTAGAAAACAAACATCTTCATTGCCTAACACAATACTGTGTGAGATAAGCTTGTTAAGCTCTAGGAATCAGTTGCTTTTCTACGAAGAGTGTAGATGACAGGAAGTTCAAACATTCTTCGTTTGTAAAATCTAACAAGTTGTACAATTTACTAGCTACCTTTCATTTCTAATGTAGTTTGGTAAGAAAAGAAACATGTTCATTTACGAACACTGTACTCTGCAAGATAAGCTCATTAAGGTCTAGAAATCAGTTGCTTTTCTAAGAAGAGTGTAGATCACTGCAAGTTCAAATGTTTCCCGTTTGTAAAATCTAAACTCTTGTACAATTTCCTAGGTTCATTTCATTTCTAATGTCGTTTTGTAAGAAAAGAGACATCTTCATTGCCGAACACTGTACTGTGCGAGATAAGCTTGTTAAGCTCTAGGAATCAGTGGATTTTCTACAAAGAGCGTAGATCACAGCAAGTTCAAACTTTCATCGTTTGTACAACCTAACAAGTGGTAGAATTTAGTAGCCTCGTTTAATTTCTAATGTAGTTTGGTAAGAAATGAAACATGTTCATTTATGAACACTGTACTCTGCGAGATAAGCTCATTAAGCTCTAGGAATCAGTTGCTTTTCTACGAAGAGTGTAGACCACAGCAAGTTCAAACGTTCCTCGTTGGTAAAATCTAAAAAGTTGTACAACTTACTAGGTTCATTTCATTTCTCATGTAGTTTGGTAAGAAAAGAAACAGCTTTATTGCCTAACACTGTACTGTGCGAGATGAGCTTGTTAAGCTCTAGGAATCACTTGCTTTTCTACGAAGAGTGTAGATCACAGCAAGTTCAAACTTTCCTGGTTGGTAAAATCTAACAAGTTGTACAATTTACTACCTTCTTTTTATTTCTAATGTAGTTAGGTACGAAAAGAAACATCTTCATTGCCGAACACTGTACTTTCCGAAATAAGCTTGTTCAGCTCTAGGAATGAGTTGCTTTTCTACGAAGACTGTAGATCACAGCAAGTTCAAACTTTCCTCATTTGTAAAATCTGTGTACAATCTAATAAGTTTTACAATTGAGTAGCTTCATTTCATTTCGAATGTAGTTTCGTAAGAAAAGAAACATCCTCATTGCCAAACACTATACTGTGCAAGATATGCTTGTTAAGCTCTAGGAATCAGTTGCTTTTCTATGAAGAGTGTAGATCACAGAGAGTTCACAGTTTCCTCGTTCATAAAATCTAAAAAGTTGTACAATTGAGTAGCTTCGTTTCATTTCTAATGTAGTTTGGTAAGAAAAGAAACACCTTCATTGACGAACACTGTACTGTGCGAAATAAGCTTGTTCAGATCTAGGAATCAGTTGCTTTTCTACGAAGAGTGTAGATCACAGCAAGTTCAAACTTTCCTCGTTTGTAAAATGTAACAGGTTGTACAATTTCCTAGCTTCTATTCATTTCTAATGTAGTTTGGTAAGAAAAGAAACATCCTCATTTCCGAACACTGTACTGTGCATGAGAAGTTTGTTAAGCTCTAGGAATCAGTTGCTTTTCTACGAAGAGTGTAGATCACAGGAAGTTCAAACTTTCCTCATTTGCAAAATCTAAAAAGTTGTACAAATTACTAGCTTCCTTTCATATCTAATGCAGTTTGTTAAGAAAAGTAACATCTTCATTGCTGAAGACTACTGTGCAATATAAGCTTGTTAAGATATAGGAATCAGTTGCTTTTCTATGAAGAGTGTAGATCACAGCAAGTTCAGACTTTCCTCATTTCTAAAATCTAACAAGTTGTACTATTTACTAGATTCGTTTCATTTCTAATGAAGTTTGGTAAAAATAGAAACATCTTCATTGCCGAACACTGGCCTGTGTGAGATAAGGTTGTTCAGGTCCAGGAATGAGTGGCTTTGCTCCGAAGAGTGTAGGTCACAGCAAGTTGAAACTTTCCTCGTTTGTACAATCTACAAAGTTGTACAATTTACTACCTTCGTTTCATTTCTCATGTAGGTTTGTAAGAAAAGAAAGATCTTCATTGCCGAACACTGTACTGTGCGAGATAAGCTTCTTAAGCTCTAGGAATCAGTTACTTTTCTACGAAGAGTGTAGATCACAGAAAGTTCAAACTTTCATCACTCGGAAAATTTGAAAAGTTGTACAGTTGAGTACCTTCATTTCATTTCGAATGTAGTTTGTTTAGAAAAGAAACATCTTCATTGCCTAACACTGTACTGTGTGACATAACCTTGTTCAGCTCTAGGAATGATTTGCTTTTCAACGAAGACTGTAGATCACAGCAAGTTCAAACTTTCCTCGTTTGCAAAATCTAACATGTTGTACAAGTTACTAGCTTCCTTTCATATCTAATTCAGTTTGGGAAGAAACGTAACATCTTCATTGCCGAACACTCTACTGTGCGAGATAAGCTTGTTAAGCTATAGGAATCCGTTGCTTTTCTACGAAGAGTGTAGATCACAGCAAGTTCAAACTTTCCTCGTTTGTAAAATCTAACAAGTTATACAATTTACCAGCTTTGTTTCATTTTTAGTGAAGTTTGGTAAAAAAAGAAACATCTTCATTGCCGAACACTGAACTGTGTGAGATAAGCTTGTTCAGGTTTAGGAATGAGTGCCTTTTCTCCGAAGAGTGTAGATCACAGCAAGTTCAATCTTTCCTCGTTTGTACAGACTAAGAAATTGTACAATTTCCTAGCTTCGTTTCATTTGTAATGTAGCTTGGTAAGAAAATAAATATCGTCATTGCCAAACACTGTACTCTGTGAGATAAGCTTGTGCAGTTCTAGGAATGAGTGGCTTTTCTTCGAAGAGTGCAGATCTCAGCAAGTTCAATCTTTCCTCGTTTGTAAAATCTAATAAGTTGTACAATGTACTACATTGGTTACAATTCTATTGTAGTTTGGTAAGAAAAGAAACATCTCCATTTCGGAACACTGTACTGTGCAAGATAAGCTTGTTCAGCTCTAGGAATGGGTTGCTTTTTTACAAAGAGTGTAGATCACAGCAAATTCAAACTTTCCTAGTTTATACAATCTAACAAGTTGTACAATTGAGTATCTTTGTTTCATTGCTAATGTAGTTTCGTAAGAAAAGAAAATCTTCATTGCCAAACACTGTACTGTGGAAAATAAGCTTGTTAAGCTCTATGACTTAGTTGATTTTCTATGAAGAGTGTAGATCACAGCAAGTTCAAACTTTACTCATTTGGAAAATCAAAAAAAATTTTCTAATTGACTAGTCTCGTTTCATTTCTAATGTAGTTTTGTAAGAAAAGAAACATCTTCATTGCTGAGCACTGTACTGTGCGAAATAAGCTTGTTAAGCTCTATGACTTAGTTGCTTTTCTATGAAGAGTGTAGATCACAGCAAGTTCAAACTTTACTCATTTGGAAAATCAAAAAAGTTTTCTAATTGACTAGCCTCATTTCATTTCTAATGTAGTTTTGTAAGAAAAGAAACATCTTCATTGACGAACACTGTACTGTGCGAAATAAGCTTGTTAAGCTCTATGACTTAGTTGCTTTTATATGAAGAGTGTAGATCACAGCAAGTTCAAACTTTACTCATTTGGAAAATCAAAAAATTTTCTAATTGACTAGCTTCGTTTCATTTCTAATGTAGTTTCATAAGAAAAGAAACATCTTCATTGCCTAACACTGTACTGTGTGAAATAAGCTTGTTCAGCTCTAGGAATCAGTTGCTTTACTACAAAGAGTGTAGATCACAGCAAGTTCAAACTTTTCCTAGTTTATAAAATGTAACAATTTGTACAATTTGCTAGCTTCATTTCATTTCTAATGTAGTTTTATAAGAAAAGAAACATCTTCATTGCCTAACACTGTACTGTGTGAGATAAGATTGTTAAGCTCTAGGAATCAGTTGCTTTTCTACTAAGAGTGTAGATCACAGCAAGTTCAAACTTTCATTGTTTGTAAAATGTAACAATTTGTACAATTTGCTAGCTTCATTTCATTTCTAATGTAGTTTAGTTAGAAAAAGAATCATGTTCATTGCTGAACACTGTACTGAGCGAGAAAGCTTGTTAAGCTCTAGGAATGTGTTGCTTTTCTACTAAGAGTGTAGATCAGAGCAAGTTCAAACTTTCATTGTTTGTAAAATCTAAATATTTGTACAATTTGCTAGGCTTAATTTCATTTCTAATGTAGTTTTGTAAGAAAAGAAACATCTTCATTGCTGAACAATGTACTGTGCGAGATATGTTTTGTTAAGCTCTAGGAATGAGTTGCTTTTCTATGAAGAGTGTAGATTACAGCAAGTGCAAACTTTCCTCGTTTGTAAAATATAACAAGTTGTGCAATTTTCTAGGTTCGTTTCATTTCTAATGTAGTTTGTAAGAAAAGAAACATCTTCATTGCCCAACACTGAACTGTGCGAGATAAGTTTGTTAAGCTCTAGGAATCAGTTGCTTTTATATGAAGAGTGTACATTACAGCAACTTCAAACTTTCCTCATTTGTAAAATTTAAGAAGTTGTACAATTTACTAGATTCGTTTCATTTCTAATGTAGTTTCGTAAGAAAAGAAACATCTTCATTGCCCAATACTGTACTGTGTGAGATAAGCTTGTTAAGCTCTAGGAATCAGTGGCTTTTCTATGAAGAGTGTACATCACAGCAAGCTCAAATTTTCCATGTTTGTAAATTGTAAACAAGTTTTACAAGTTACTAGCTTCGTTTCATTTCTAATGCATTTTGGTAAGAAAAGAAACATCTTTATTGCCAAATACTGTATTGTGTGAGATAAGCTTGCTAAGCTCTAGGAATGAGTGCTTTTTCTCGAAAAGTGTATATCAGAGCAAGTTCAAACTTTCCATGTTTGTACAATCTAACAAGTTGTACAATTTACTTGCTTCGTTTCATTTCTAATATAGTTTTGTAAGAAAGAAAATCTTCATTGCCAAACACTGTACTGTGTGAGATAAGCTTCTTAAGCTCTAGGAATGAATTGCTTTTTACGAAGAGTGTAAAACACAGCAAATACAAACACATTTGTGCAATCTAACAAGTTGTACAATTGAGTAGTTTCCTAATGTAGTTTCAGGTTCATTGTCAATGGAGAGATGGCATAGTGGTTAAACAGATTAAGGATCCAGGTTCGAGGCATTCTCCAGGACCCATGTAAACCAGATGCATAATGGGTTTCATTTCTCAGTGTTTCAGAGAAAAGTGCCCATTCTCTGTGAGATCTCTCTCTGACCTGCTTTTTCTATGTTCTGCAAATTCAAACTCTCTCTTTCAAATAAATAAATTAATTAATTAATATCGTTTCATTATTAAAGTTTCAAAAAAGAAACATCTTCATGGCCGAACACTGTAGTGTGCGATATAACTTGTTAAGCTCTACGAATGAGTTGCTTTTCTACGAAGAGTGTAGATCACAGCAAGTTCAAACTTTCCTCCTTTGTAAAATCTAACAAGTTGTACAATTTACTAGCTGCATGTCATTTCTAATGAAGTTTGGTAAAAAAAGAACATTGTCTTCATTGCCTGAACACTGTACTGTGTGAGATAAGCTTGTTCATGTCTAGGAATGAATGGCTTTTCTCTCTCAAGAATAGATAAGCAAGTTCAATCTTTCCTCGTATGTAAAATATAAGAAGTTGTACAATTTGCTAGCTTTGTTTCATTTCTGATGTAGTTTGTTAAGAAAAATCTTCATTGCCAGTGCACTTTGCAAGATAAACTTGTTAAGCAACAGGAATGAGTTGTTTTTCAACGAAGAGTGTAGATCACAGCAAGTTCAAACTTTCCTCCTTTGTAAAATCTAACAAGTTGTACAATTTAGTAGCTTCATTTCATTTCTAATGAAGTTTGGTAAAAAATAAACATCTTCATTGCTGAACATTGTACTTATGTGAGATAAGCTTTTTAAGCTCTAGGAATCAGTTGTTTTCAACGAAGAGTGTAGATCACAGCAAGTTCAAACTTTCCTCGTTTGTAATATAACAAGTTGTACAATTTGCTAGCTTTGTTTCATTTCTAATGAAGTTTGTTAAAAAAGAAACATCTTCATTGCCTAACAGTGTACTTTGAGATAAACTTGTTAAGGTATAGGAATGAGTTGTTTTTCGACAAAGAGTGTAGATCACAGCAAGTTCAAACTTTCCTCGTTTGTAAAATCTAACAAGATGGACAATTGAGTCTCTCTTCATTTCATTTCTAATGAAGTTTTAAGAAAATAAACATCTTCATTGCCTAACATTGTGTGTGAGATAAGCTTTTTAAGCTCTAGGAATCAGTTGCCTTTCGACAGGTGTAGATCTGCAAGTTTAAATAAAAATCTAACAAGTTTTACAATTTACTAGCTTTGTTTCATTTCTAATGAGTTTTAAAAAAGAAACATTTTCACAAACACTGTATCACAGCAAGTTCAAACTTTCCTTTTTGTACAATGTAAACAAGTTGTCCTCGTTTGTAAAATCTAACAGGTTTACTATCTTCATTTCATTTCTAATGTAGTTTCATAATAAAGGAACACCTTCATTGCCGAACACTGTACTGTGCAAAATAAGCTTGTTCAGCTCTAGGAATGAGTTTCTTTTCTACGAAGAGTGCAGATCACAGCAAGTTCAAACTTTCCTCTTTTGTACAATGTAACAAGTTGTAGAATTTACTAGCTTCATTTCATTCCTAATGTAGTTTGGTAAGAAAAGTAACATATTCATTGCGAACACTTTGCAAATAAACTTGTTAAAAGGAATCACATGCTTTTCTACGAAGAGTGTAGATCACAGCAAATTCAAATTCCACGTTTGTACAATAACAAGTTGCGAGATAAGATTCATTTAAGTTCTAGGAATAAATTGCGAGATAAAAAGTTCAAAAATTGCTTTTAAACCAAAATTGTAGATCACAGCAAGTTCAAACTTTCCTCTTTTGTACAATCTAACAAGTTTTACAATTTACTAGCTTCGTATCATTTCTAATGTAGTTTGGTAAGAAAAGAAACATCTTCATTGACTAACACTGTACTATGTGAAATAAGATTGTTCAGCTCTAGGAATGAGTTGCTTTTCTATGAAGAGTGTAGATCACAGCAAGTTCAAACTTTCCTCCTTTGTACAATCTAACAAGTTGTACAATTTACTAGTTTCGTTTCATTTCTAATGTATTTTGGTAAAAAAGGAAACATCTTCATTCCTGAACAGTGTAATGTGCTTAATAAGTTTACATTTACCTCAGGAATATGATGATCCCTCTGTTCAATGCAAGTGTTTACAGTTATCTAAGGAATGGATGATCCCTATGTTTAATGCAGGTGTTTACCTTTACCGAAGGAATGGATGATACCCCTGGTCAATGCAGGTGTTTACCTTTACCTAAACAAGAATGATACCTCTGTACAACACAGGTTTCTACCTTTACTTAAGGAATGGATGATCCCTCTGTGCATTGCACGTGTTTACATTTACCTTAGGCATAGATGATCCCTTTGTGCATTGGAGATGTTTACTATTACCTAAGGAATGGAAGATACCTCTGTTAAATGCAGGTGTTTTCCTTACCAAAGGAATTGATGTTCTCTGTGGGCAATGCTGGTGTTTACCCTCTGGACCAGGCTGCAGTTGACCTTTACTAAGGAATGGATGATCCCTATGTTCAATGCAGGTGTTGATCTTTACCTAAGGAATGGATGATCCCTCTGTGCAAGGCAGGTGTTGATCTTTACCTAAGGAATATATGATCCCTCTGCTCAATGCAGGTGTTTCCAGTTATCTAAGGAATGGATGATGCCTGTGTTCAATACAGGTGTTTACCTTTACCTAAGGAATGGATGATCCCTCTGTGCAGTGCAGGTGTTTACCTCTACATAAGGAATGGGATGATCCCTCTGTGCAATGCAGGTGTTCACGTTTACCTAAGGAATGGATTATCCCTCTGTGCAAGGCAGGTGTTTACCTTTACTTAAGGAATGGATTATCCCTCTGTTCAAAGCAGGTGTTTACCTTCACCTAAGGAATGGATGATTCCTCTGTGCAATGGAGGTGTTTATCTTTACCTAATGAATTGAAGATCAATCTTTGCAATGCAGGTGTTTACCGTTATCTAAAGAAAGGATGATCCCTCTGTTCAGTGCAGGTATTTACCTTTACCTAAGGAATGTGATGATCCCTCTGTGCAATGCAGGTGTTGATCTTTCCATAAGATCATAGATGATGCCTGTGTGCAATGCACGTGTTCACCTTTACCTAAGGAATGGAAGATCACTCTGTTCAATGCAGGTGTTGTTCTTTACATAAGGAATGGATGATCCTTCTGTGCTATGCATGTGTTGACCTTTACCTAAGGAATGGACGATCCCTCTTTGCAATGCAGGTATTGATATTTACCTAAGAAATAGATGATCATTCTGTTCAATGCAGGTGTTTACCATTATCTAAGGAATGGATGATCCCTCTGTTCAAGGCATGTGTTTACTGAAACCTAAGGAATGAATGATCCCTCTGTGCAATGCAGGTGTTTACAGTTACCTAAATAAGGGATGAACCCTCTGTGCAATGTAGGTGTTTTCCTTTAACTATGGAATGTGATGATCCCTCTGAGCAATGCAGGTGTTGATCTTTACCTAAGGAATAGATGATCACTCTGTACAATGCAAGTGTTTACCTTTATCTAAACAATGGATGGTCCCTCTTTTCAATGCAGGTGTTTACCTTTACCTAAGGAATAGATGATACCTCTGTGCAATGCAGGTGTTGACCTTACCTAAGGAAAAAAATGAACCCTCTGTTCAATGCAGGTGTTTACGGTCATCTAATGAATAGATGATACCTCGGTTTTAATGCAGGTGATTTTAGTTACCTAAGGAATTGATGATCCCTCTGTGCAATGCAGGTGTTTACCATTACGTAAGGAAGGGAAGATAGCTCTGTGTAATGAAGGTGTTGTCATTTACATAAGGAATGTATGATCCTTCTGTGTTATGCTGGTGTTCACCTTTACCTCAGATAAATATGATCCCTCTATGCAGTTCAAGTGTTTACAGTTATCTAAGGAATGGATGATCCCTCTGTTCATGCAGGTGTTGACCTTTACCTAGGGAATGGATGATCCCTCTGTGAAATGCAGGTGTTGATATTTACCTAAGGAACAGATGATCCCTCTATTCAATTCAGGTGTTTACAATTATCTAAGGAATGGATGATCCCTCTGTTCAATGCAGGTGTTTACTGTTGCCTAAGGAATGGATTATACCTATGTGCAATGCAGGTGATTATTTTTACCTAAGGAATAGATGATCCCTCTGTTCAATGCAGGTGTTTACCATTACCTAAGGAATGGATGACACCTCTGTGCAATGCAGGTGATTATTTTTACCTAAGGAATACATGATCCCTCTGTGCAATGCAGGTGTTTATCTTTACCTAAGGAATAGATGATACCTCTGTTCAATGCAGTGTTTACCTTTACCTAAGGAATGGAAGATCCCTCTGTTCAATGTAGGTGTTGTCCTTTACATAAGGAATGGATAATTCCTCTGTTCCATGTAGGTGTTTACAGTTACCTAAGGAATGGATGATCCTTCTGTGCAATTCACGTGTTTACCTTTACCTAAGGAAGGGATGATCCCTCAGTGCAATGCAGGTGTTTACTATTACCAAAGGAATGGATGATCCCTCTGTTCAATGCAGGTGTTTACGTTTATGTAAGGAGTGGGATGTTCCCTCAGTGCATTGCAGGTGTTTACTGTTAAGTAAGGAATGGAAGATGCCTATGTTCAATGCTGGTGTTTAACTTTGCCTGAGGAATGCATGATCCCTCTGTGAAATGCAAGTGTTTACCTTTACCTAAGGAATGGATGATCTTCCTGTGCCATGCAGGTGTTCACCATTACCTAAGGAATGGATGATCCATCTGTGCAATGCAAGTGTTGATCTTACCTAAGCAGTAGATGATCCCTCTGTTCAGTGCAGGTGTTTACCGTTATCTAAGGAATGGCTGATCCCTCTTTTTCCATGCAGGGTTTCCCATTACCTAGGGAATGGATGATCCCTCTGTGCAATGCAGGTGTTTACCTTTACCTAAGGAATGGATGATCCCTCTGTGCAATGCAGGTGCTGATCTTTACCTAAGGAATAGATGTGCCCTCTTTTCGTTGCAGGGGTTTACCGTTATCTAAGGAGTGTTTGATCCCTCTGTTCAATGCAAGTGTTTACAATTACCTAAGGAATGGATGATCCTTCTGTGCAATGCAGGTGTTTACCTTTACCTAAGGAATGGATGATCCCTCTGTTCAATGCAGGTGTTTACCGATATCTAAGGAATGGGTGATCCCTCTGTTCAATGGAGGTGTTTACCATTGATAAGGAATGGATAATCCTTCTGTGCATTGCAGGTGTTTACATTTACCAAATGAATGGATGTTTTCTGAGTGCAATGCCGGTTTTTACCTTTACCTAAGGAATGGATGATCCCTCTGTGCAATGAAGGTGTTGGTCTTTATCTAAGGAATGGATGATTCCTCTGCAATGCAAGTGTTCCCTCTTACCTAATTAATGAGTTATCCCTTTGTCAAGGCAGGTGTTTACCTGTGCCTATGCAATGGAGGAGCCCTCTGTTCAATGCAGGTATTCAAGTTTTATGAGGAACGGGATGATCCCTCTGTGCATTGCTGGTGTTTACTATTACCAAAGGAATCAAAGATGCCTATATTCAATGCTGGTGTTTTCTTTTCCCTATGGATAGGATGATCCCTCTGTGCAATGGAGGTGTTTACCTTTACCTAAGGAACGGAAGATCCCTCTGTTCAATGCAGGTGTTTACCTTCAGGTAAGGAATGTATGATACCTCTGTGCAATGCATGTGTTTACCTTTACCTCAAGAGTCGATGATCTCTCTGTGCAATGCAGGTGTGGATCTTTACCTAAGGAATAGATGATCCCTCTGTTCAATGCAGGTGTTTACCGTTATCTAAGGTATGGGTTATCCCTCTGTTCAATGCAGGTGTTTACCATTACCTAAGGAATGGATGATGCCTCTATTCAATGCAGGTTTTTAACTTTACGTGAGGAATGGATGATCCCTCCGTGTAATGCAGGTGTTTAATTTACCTAAGGAATGGATGATCCCTCTGTGCAATGCAGGTGTTGATCTTTACCTAAGGAATAGATGATCCCTCTGTTCAATGCACATTTTTAACGTTATCTAAGGAATGGGTGTTCCCACTGCTAAATGCAGGTGTTTACCATTACATAAGGAATGGTTGATGCCTCTGTGCAATGCAGGTGTTTAACTTTACCTAAGGAATAGATGATTCATATGTGCAATGCAGGTTTGGACCTATACCTAAGATTGGGATGATCCTTCTCTGCAATGCAGGTGTTGACTTTTAGCTAAGGAATAGATATACCCTCTGTTCAATGAAGCCGTTTACCATTATCTAAGGAATGGATGATCCCTTTGATCAATGCAGGTGTTTACCTTTACCTAAGGAAAGGGAAATTCCCCCAGTGCAATGCAGGTGTGTATCTTTACCTAAGGAATGAATGATCCCTCTGTGCAATGCAGGTGTGTATCTTTACCCAAGTAATAGATGATCCCTCTGTTTAATGCAGGTGTATACCATTATCTAAGGAATGGGTGATCCCTCTGTTCAATGCAGGTGTTTACCATTACATAAGGAATGGATGATGCCTCTGTGCAATGCAGGTGTTTACGTTATCTAAGGAATGGATGGTCCTTCTGTTCAATGCAGGTGTTTACAGTTACATAATGTAGCAGACAGCTTCAGGTTAGCTGAGATGAACTCCAGACTGTGCACAGTTATGGAAGAAGGGATATTATTTATTGAAGCTTACAGATCCAGGGGAAGTTCCATAATGGCAAGAGAAGCGGCCTGCTCTCCACAGGGCCAAGCAGAGAGAAAGAGAAACCAACCAGCCACCACAGCACACAGAGCAAAACTACCGCCAAAACGTCACACAGCACACTTCAGGAACTCCTGCTAGGCACATTTGCATATCTTTACAACGGAATCTCAAATCCACCCCATTAACACATTAAGACTGGCCCCCAGTGACATTGCCTCTAGCAAGGTGATTGCAGATGCAAATTATAACTAGTAAAACACTGAATATATTGGGGGACATATATTCAAACTACCACATTCCGTCCCCAATATATTTAGCTCCTGGCCCCCAATAGATTTATAAATATCACACATTGTAAATTATATTCAGTCCAATTTCAAAGGTTCTCACAGTCTTGATCAGCTTAAGATAGTGAGTCCTGTAAAATCAAACAAGTTAAATACTTGCAACATGTAAAAGCACAGAGTAAACATTTAACTGTATAAGAAATAGGAAGGAGAGTCTAGAACAATGCAAACTCAAGCACCATCAGCTGTAATCAAACTTCTGCAGTTCAAGTTCAATACAACCCTTAGGAATGGATGATCCTTCTGTGCAATGTAGGTATTTACCTTTACCTAAGGAATGGGATGATCCCTCGGTGCAATGCAGGTGTTAATCTTTACCTAAGGAATAGATGATCCCACTGTTCAATGCAGGTGTTTACCATTATCTAAGGAATGGGTGATCCCTGTGTTCAATGCAGGTGTTTACCATTATCTAAGGAATGGATGATCCTTCTGTTCAATGCAGGTGTTTACAGTTACCTAAGGAATGGATGATCCCTCTGTGTGATGCAGGTGTTGATTTTTACCTAAGGAAGAGTTGAGCCCTCTGTTCAATGAAGGCGTTTACTGTTATCTAAGGAATGGATGATCCCTCTGTGCAATGTAGGTTTTTACCTTTCCTTTAGAAATGGATGATCCTTCTGTGCAATGCAGGTGTTTACCTTTACCTAAGGAATGGGATGATCCCTCTGTGCAATGCAGGTGTTGATCTTTACCTTAGGAATAGATGATCCCACTGTTCAATGCAGGTGTTTTCCTTTCCCAAAGATTGGATGATAACTCTGTTCAGCGCAGGTGATTACCTTTACCTAAATAAAGATGATAGCTCTTTTCAATGCAGGTTTCTACCTTTACCTACGGAATGGATGATCCCTCTGTGTAATTCAGGTGTTTACCAATACCTAAGGAATGGATGATCCCTCTATGCATTGCAGGTGTTTATCTTTACCTAAAAATGTATGATCGCTCTGTGGATAGCAGGTGTTTACATTTACGTTAGAAATGAATGATCCTTCTCTGCATTTCAGGTGTTTACCCCTAGCAAAACAATGGATGATCCCTCTGTGCAATGCAGGTGTTTACACTTACCTAAGGAATGGAAGATCCCTCTGTTCAATGCAGGTGGTTACCTTTCCTAAATGAAGGGATGTTCCCTGTGTGCAATGCATGTATTTGCCTTTACATAAGGAATAGATGATACCTCTGTACAATGCAGGTGTTGACCTTTACCAAAGGAATTGATGATCCCTGTTTTCAATGTAGGGTTAGTGTTTTCTTTTCCCAAAGAATGGATGATAACTCTATTCAACGCAGGTGTTTACCTTTACCTAAATAAGGATGATCACTCTGTTCCACGCAGGTTTCTACCTATACTTAAGGAATGGATGATCTCTCTGTTCAATGCAGGTGTTTACCATTATCTAAGGAATGAATGATCCCTCTGTTCAATGCAGGTGTTTACCTTTACCTAAGGAAAGATGATCCCTCTGTGCATTGCAGGTGTTTACCTTTACCTAAGGAATTGATGGTCCCTATGCGCATTGCAGATGTTTACATTTACCTTAGGAATGAATGATCCTTCTTTGCATTTCAGGTGATTACCATTAGCTAAAGAATGGATGATCCCTCTGTGCAATGCAGGTGTTTTCCTTTACTAAATGAAGGGATGTTCCCTCTATGCAATGCAGGTGTTTACCTTTACATAAGGAATGGATGATCCCTCTATGCAATGCAGGTGTTTACCATTATCTAAAGAATGGATGATCCCTCTGTTCAATGCATGTACTTGTCATTATCTCAGGAATGGGTGACCCCTCTGTTCAATGCAGATGTTTACCATTACATAAGGAATGGAAGATCCCTCTGTTTAATGCAGGTGTTTACACTTGCCTAAGCAATGGATGATCCCTCTGTGCAATGCAGGTTTTTACCTTTCCCTTAGGAATGGATGATCCTTATGTGCAATGCAGGTGTTGAACTTTACCTAAGAAATGGGATGATCCCTCTGTGCAATGCAGGTGTTGATCTTTACCTAAGGAATAGATGATCCCGCTGTTCAATACAAGTGTTTCCCTTTCCCAAAGAATGGATAACTCTGTTCAACGCAGGTGTTTACCTTTATCTAAATAAGGATGATTACTCTGCTCAACGCAGTCTTCTACCTATACTTATGGAATGAATGATCCCTCTGTTCAATGCAGGTGTTTACCTTTACCTAAGGGATGGATGATCCCTCTCTGCATCGGAGATGTTTACATTTACCTTAGGAATGAATGATCCTTCTGTGCATTGCAGGTGTTTACCCTTAGCTAAAGAATGGATGATCCCTCTGTATAATGCAGGTGTTTACCTTTCCATAAGGAACTGAATATCCCACTGTTCAATGAAGGTGTTTACTTTTACCAAATGAATGGATGTTCCCTGTGTGCAATACAGGTGTTTACCTTTACATAAGGAATGGATGATCCCTCTGTGCAATGTAGGTGTTTACCATTATCTAAGGAATGAATGATCCCTCTGTTCAATGCAGGTGTTTACCATTATCTAAGGATTGGATGATCCCTCTGTTCAATGCAGGTGTTTACCTTTACCTAAGGAATGGATGATCCCTCTGTTCAATGCAGGTGTTTCACGTGATCTAAGGAATGGATGATCCCTCTGTTTAATGCAGGTGTTTACACTTACCTAAGGAATGGATGATCCCTCTGTGCAATGCAGGTTTTACCTTTCCTTAGGAATGGATGATCCTTATGTGCAATGCAGGTGTTTACCTTTACTTAAGGAGTGGGATGATCCTCGGTGCATTGCAGGTGTTGATCTTTACCTAAGGAATAGATGATCCCGCTTTTCAATGCAGTTGTTTTCCTTTCCCAAAGAATGAATGATAACTCTGTTCAACCCAGGTGTTTACCTTTACCTAAATAAGGATGATCACTCCATTCAAAGCAGGATTCTACCTTTACTTAAGGAATGGATGATCCCACTGTGTAATTCAGGTGTTTACCATTAACTAAGGAATTGATGATCCCTCTGTGCATTGCAGGAGTTTACTTTACCTAAGGAATGGATGATAACTCTGTGAAATGCAGGTTTTTACCTTTCCCTTAGGAATGGATGATCCTTCTGTTCAATGCAGGCCTTTACCTTTACCTAAGGAATGGATGATCCCTCTGTGCAATGCAGGTGTTGATCTTTACCTAAGGGATAGATGAGCCCTCTGTTCAATGCAGGTGTTGATCTTTAGCTAAGGAATAGATGAGCCCTCTGTTCAATGCAGGTGTTTAATGTTACCTAAGGAATGGATGATCCCTCTGTTCAATGCAGGTGTTTAATGTTACCTAAGGAATGGATGATCCCTCTGTTCAATGCAGGTGTTTAATGATATCTCAGGAATATATGATCCCTCTGTTCAATGCAGGTGTTTAACGTTATCTAAGTAATGGATGATCCCACTGTGCAATACATGTTAGTACCTTTCCTTTAGAAATGGATGATTCTTCTGTCCAATGCATGTGTTTACCTTTCCCAAAGAATGGATGATAACTCTGTTCAACGCAGGTGTTTAACTTTAGCTAAATAAAGATGATCCCTCCATTCAAAGCAGGTTTCTACCTTTACCTAAGGAATCGATGATCCCTCTGTGTAATTGAAGTGTTTACCAATACCTAAGGAATGGATGATACATCTGTGCATTGCTGCTGTTTACCTTTACCTAAAAATGGATGATCGCTCTGTGCATAGCAGGTCTTTACATTTACCTTAAAAATGAATGATACTTCTTTGCATTTCAGGTGTTTACCCTTAGCTAAAGAATGGATGATCCCTCTGTGCAATGCATGTGTTTACCCTTACCTAAGGAATGGAAGATCCCTCTGTACAATGCAGGTGTTGACCTTTACCAAAGGAATTGATGATCCCTGTGTTCAATGCAGGTAGGCGTTTACCTTTACCTAAGGTATGGATGATCCCTCTATTACATACGATTATGTAAGGAATGGGATGATCCCTAAGTGCATTGCAGGTGTTTATTATTACTAAGGAATGCAAGTTGCCTATGTTCAATGCTGGTGTTTACCTTTAGCTAAGGAAAGGATGATTCGTCAGTGCAATGGAGGTGTTTATCTTTACCTAATGAATGGAAGATCCCTCAGTGCAATGCAGGTGTTGTCCTTTACCTAAGGAATGGATGATCCCTCTGTGCAATGCACGTGTTGATCTTTACCTAAGGAATAGATGATCCGTCTGTTCAAACCAGGTGTTTACCGTTATCAAAGGAATGGAGGAACCCTCTGTTAAATGCAGGTGTTTACTATTACATAAGGAATGGATGATCCCTTTGTGTAATGCAGGTGTTTAACTTTACCTAAGGAATGGTTGATCCCTCTGTGCAATGCAGGTGTTTACCATTATCTAAGGAATGAATGATCCCTCTGTTCAATGCAGGTGTTTACCTTTACCTAAGGAATGGATGATCCCTCTGTTCAATGCAGGTGTTTAATGATATCTCAGGAATGGGTGATCCCTCTGTTCAATGCAGGTGTTTACCATTACATAAGGAATGGATGATCCCTTTGTGCAATGCAGGTGTTTAACTTTACCTAAGGAATAGATGATCCATATGTCCAATGCAGGTGTTGACCTTTACTTAAGGAAAGGTATGATCCCTCTCTGCAATGCAGGTGTTGATCTTTAGCTAAGGAATATATGATCCCTCTGTTCAATGCAGGTGTTTAACGTTATCTAAGGAATGGATTATCCCTCCGTTTAATGCAGGTGTTTACACTTACCTAAGGAATGGATGATCCCTTTGTGCAACACAGGTTTTTACCTTTACCTAATGAATGGGATGATCCATCTCTGCAGTGCAGGTGTTGATCTTTAGCTAAGGAATATATGATCCCTCTGTTTAATGCAGGTGTTTAACGTTATGTAAGGAATGGGTGATCCCTCTGTTTAATGCAGCTGTTTACACTTACCTAAGGAATGGATGATCCCTCTGTGCATTGCAGGTGTGTATCTGTACTAAGGAATATATGATCCCTCTCTTCAATGCAGGTGTTTTCCTTTCCCAAAGAAAGGATGATAACTCTGTTCAATGCATGTGTTTACATTTACCTAAATTAGGATGATCCCTCTGTTCAACGCAGATATCTACCTTTACTTAAGGAATGGATGATACCTCTGTGGAATTCAGGTGTTTTCCCATACCTAAGGAATGGATTATCCCTTTGTTCATTGAAGGTGTTTAATTTACCTAAGGAATGGATGATCGCTCTGTGAATTGCAGGTGTTTACATTTTCCTTAGGCATGAATGATGCTTCTGTGCATTGCTGGTGTTTACCCTTAGCTAAAGAATGGATGATCCCTCTGTGCAGTGCAGGTGTTTAACCTTACCTAAAGAATGGAAGATCCCTCTGTTCAATGCAGGTGTTTACCTTTACCAAATGAATAGATGTTCCCTGTGTGCAATGCAGGTGTTTACATTTCCATAAGGAATGGATGATCCCTCTGCGCCAGGAAGGTGTAGACATTTACCTAAGTAATGGGTGATCCCTCTGTGCAATGCAGGTTTTGACCTTTACCAAAGGAATCGATGACCCCTGTGTTCAATGCAGGTGTTTACTTTACCTAAGGAATGGATGACCCTCTATTCTATGCAAGTGTTTACGTTTATATAAGGAATGGGATGATCCCTAAGTTCATTGAAGGTGTTTACTCTTACTAGGGAATGCAAGTTGCCTATGTTCAATGCTGGTGTGTACATTTAGCTAAGGAAAGGATGATTCCTCTGTTCAATGGAGGTGTTTATCTTTAACTAATGAATAGTACATACCTCAGTGCAATGCAGGTGTTGTCCTTTACCTAAGGAATGGTTGATCCTTTTGTGCAATGCAGCTGTTGACCTTAACCTAACGAATTGATGATCCCTCTGTGCAATGCAAGTGTTGATCTTCACCTAAGAAATAGATGATCTGTTTGTTCAATGCAGGTGTTTACCGATACCTAAAGAATGGACGATCCATCTGTGTAATGCAGGTGTTTAACTTTACTTAAGAAATGGGTGATCGCTCTGTTCAATGCAGGTGTTTACCATTACATAAGGAATGGATTATCCCTATGTGCTATGGAGGTATTGACCTTTACATAAGGAATGGGATGATCCCTCTGTGCAATACAGGTGTTTAACTTTATCTAAGGAATGGATGATCCCTATGTGAAATGCAGGTTTTTAACTTTACCTAAGGAATGGGTGATCCCTCTGTGCAATGCAGTTGTTGACCTTTACCAAAGGAATCGGTGATCCCTGTGTTCAATGCAGGTGTACCTTTACCTAAGGAATGGATGATCCCTCTATTCCATGCAGGTGTTTACGTTTATGTAAGGAATGGGATGATCCATAAGTTCATTGATGATGTTTACTATTACTAAGGAATGCACATTCCCTATCTTCAATTCTGGTGTTTACATTTAGCTAAGGAAAGGATGATCCCTTTATGTAATGCAGGTGTTTAACTTTACCTAAGGAATGGATGATCCCTCATTGCAATTCAGGTGTTTACCATTATCTAAGGAATGAATGATCCAGCTGTCCAGGTGTTTACCTTGACCTAAGGAATGGATCATGCCTCTGTTCAATACAGCTCTTTGCCATTATATAAGGAATGGATAATCCCTCTGTTCAATGCAGGTGTTTATGATATCTCAGCAATGGGTGATCCTTCTGTTCAATGCAGGTGTTTACCATTACATAAGGAATGGATGATTCCTCTGTGCAATGCAGGTGTTTAACTTTGCCTAAGGAATAGATGATCCATATGTGCAATGCAGGTGTTGACCTTTACCTATGGAATGGGATGATCCCTCTCTGCAATGCAGGTGTTGATCTTTAGCTAAGGCATATATGATCCCCCTGATCATTGCAGTTGTTTAACATTATCTAAGGAATGGATGATCCCTCTGTTCAATGCAGGTTTTCACCTTTCACTATGGAATGGATGATCCCTATGTGCAATGCAGGTGTTTACCTTTCCCTAAGGAATGGGATGATCCCTCTGTGCAATGCAGGTTTGGATCTTTACCTCAGGAATAGATGATCCCGCTATTCAATGCAGGTGTTTTCCTTTCCCAAAGAATGGATGATAACTCTGTTTCACGCAGGTGTCTACCTTTACCTAAATAAGGATGATCCCTCTGTTCAATGCAGGTTTCCACCTTTACTTAAGGAATGGGTGATCCCTCTGTGCAATTCAGGTATATACCCATACCTAAGGAATGGATGATCCCTCTGTGCATTGCAGGTGTTTACCTTTACCTAAGGAATGTATGATCCTTCTGTGCATTGCAGATGTTTACCCTTAGCTAAAGAATGGATGATCTGGACTTCCGGGTAAGATGGCGGCATAGGAGCCATGCAAAACCGGATCAGGGAGGGATTTAAGAAACACTACACTATTCTGAACAAGAGAGCAGAATATTATCTCCGGGAAATATCAGAAAAGCAGAAGACAGCCAGAAACCCACTGTGGAGAGTGCAGACCCTGGTAGCTAGCTCCCCAATGGCTCCATGCCACGGCCTCCCCATCCATGGGCTCCCCAGCGGCTCCGCTCCACACCCAGGGCACCCCAGTAGCTCAGCTCCATGGAGCGGGTTCCACAGTGGATCCACACCAAGGCTCCAACCCTTAGTTCAAAGCTGCCACCCAGATCAGCTAAGCCCTGCTGAGCTTCCACTGAGCTTCCTATGCAACCACCGCCCGAACAAAAAAAGGGGGACTTTTCAACCTCATCAGTCTCCTCACAGAGCCCAGAAATCAAAGAAAAATCTGTGGAGCTACTGAAAGATACACACACTGTGAGCTGCGGCAGGCTTCCTGAACTCGCCCATCCTCCAACCATCAGTTCCCAGGAATTGGTAGAATCGAGCAACAACCAGTGGCAGATCTGAACCACATAGCCAACACCAGACCCAGCATACCTGACCCAAGCTCCACAGCTCAGAGAACGAGGTGGGCACCCAGCATTGGTGAGTTTAAAAGCCACACAAAAAAAAAAGATAACAAAGGCCTGCATTGGAAGTGCTAACCACTCTTTCCAGGTCAAGGCAGGGTATGTATTACATATTTGTGGGTGGCTTTACCATTTTCAAATAAGCTGAATATGAGGGGTTGAATATTGCTACCTGTAATACATATAGATTTAAAGGGCCTTTATCTTTTGCTTCAGTTATTATTGAGGACAGGGTCTGATTCCCAAGCTGACAGGACTAAGGGTGTGGACCATCACATGCCCTTAGGGATCTTGACCCTATAGAAATGTTTGTTTCAATTCCCACACTTGTATACTCTATGTTCATGTTAATTGAATGTGTATTTTGCTCTGTTGATGTTTAGAACTTGCCTCTAAATTGTTCCACCAGTTCACTACAATACTTTCTTAACAAGCAAACTCAACAGCTAGGAGTACATTGGATGTTGGACTTAGGTACAATAGCTACACTTGACACCTTAAACTCATATCCTGAAATTATATAAAGGTGGATCACAACACCTAAGAACACTGAAGATAAATAGGAAACCTAAGCATCAAAGCAATCCAGGATGCAAAAGTCATTACATTATAATACAAGAAACACAAAGAATCAAGACAATGCAATCCCACCAAAAATTGCAAATCCATCAGAATGGTTCACCAATGAGACTGGTTTAGATGAAATTCCTGACAAAGATTTCAAAAGAATGATGATATCTATACTCAAAGAAATGAAAGAAGAAATGAAAGCAATCCGAGAAGAAAACAAAGGAATTAGAGAAGAAAACAAACTGTTGAAAGAGACTACAGAAAAACAGTTTAATGAAATAAAAAGGTCATTAGAGGACATGAATAAGGAAATAGAACTACTGAAGAAAAACCAGGCTGAAATCCTAACCCTGAAGAACACAGTCAGTGAAATAAAAAACTCTGTGGAAAGTCTGACTAGTAGAATGGATGAAGGAAAGGAAAGAATATCTAAACTAGAAGACCAGGTGGCAGACTTATCACAGTCCAACAAAGAGAAAGACAAGCTAATAGAAAGGTATGAATGGGAACTCCAAGACATGCGGGACACTATGAAAAGATCAAACATAAGAATTCAAGGTATAGCAGAAGGGGAAGAATTTCAATACAGAGGCTTAGTAGGTGTTTTCCACAAAATCATAGAAGAAAATTTCCCCCAAATTGGGAAAGAAATGCCAATGCAGATACAAGAAGCATTTAGAACACCAAACAGACAAAACCTAGAAAGATCCTCTTCTCGCCATGTTATAATTAAACTACTAAATATGCAAACCAAAGAAAATATATTGAAAGCAGTTAGAGAGAAAAAGCAAATGACCTTCAAGGGGAAACCCATCAGGGTCACAGCAGATTACTCAACACAAACCTTAAAAGCCAGAAGGACCTGGAGTAATGTATTCCAAGTTCTGAAAGATAAAACTGTCAACCAAGATTACTTTATCCTGCAAAGCTTTCTATCCAAATTGATGGAGAAATAAGGACATTCCACAACAAAGACAGGCTAAAGGAATTTATGGCAACTAAACCAGCTCTACAGAAAAAAACTTGCAGGAATCATTCATGCTGAAGAAAAAGCAAAACACACACAGCAGGAAATAGGAAAAAAGAAATCATACTCAACAGTTCGAACAAGTGAGTAAAACGAAAACCAGGAAGAACTACAAAACAAGAAAAATGGACAGATCAAATACATATCTTTCAATAACTCTTAAGATCAATGGCCTCAATGCCCCAACCAAAAGACATAGACTTGCAGACTGGATTAAAAAGCAGGATCCTACCATCTGTTGCCTCCAGGAAACTCACCTCCGATTAAAAGATAGAAACATTCTTAGGGTGAAAGGTTGGAAAAAGATATTTCAAGCAAATGGACCTAGAAAACAAGCAGGGGTTGCCATCCTAATTTCTGACAGGATAGACTTCAAACCAACATTAGTGAGGAGAGATAAAAGCAGGTCACTTTATACTGATTAAAGGAATACTCCAACAGGAGGATATTACAATCCTAAACATATATGCTCCCAACACGGGGCCCCCAATTACATCAAACAAACACTATCGCACTTAAGGTCAGAGATAACACCTAACACAATAGTAGTGGGTGACTTCAATACCCCACTCTCATCACTTGACAGGTCTAGCCAACAAAAACTAAACAGATAAATATCTGCATTAAATGATATCATGGAACAAATGGACCTAACAGATATATACAGAACATTCCATCCAAATACTGCAGAATATACATTCTTCTCAGCAGCACATGGGACATTCTCTAAAATAGACCATATGATAGGACACAAATCAAATCTTAACAAATACAGGAAAATTGAACTAATCCCTTGTATGCTATCTGACCATAATGGGATTAAACTGCAAATCAACAACAAGAAAAACTACAGAGCATACAGAAATTCATGGAGACTAAACAGTACATTATTGAATGGTGTATGGGTCATTGAAGAAATTAAAAAGGAAATCAAGAAATTCATAGAATCAAATGATGATGAGAATACAACATACCAAAACCTTTGGGACACAATAAAGGCAGTCCTACTAGGGAAATTTATAGCTCTAAGTGCTATATTAAGAAATTTGAGAGTTCACAACTAAACAATTTAATGCTTCACCTTAAGGCCTTGGAAAGAGAAGAACAAGGCAAACCAAAAATCAGTAGACAGGAAGAAATAATAAAGGTTAGGGCAGAAATTAATGAAATGGAAACCAAAAAAAAAAAAAAAAAACCAATCAAAAAAATCAATGAAACAAAGAGTTGGTTCTTTGAAAGGATAAACAAGATTGACAAACCATTAGCAAATCTGACCAAAAGAGACAAAAATTGATAAAATTAGAGATGAAAAAGTCAACATCACAACAGATACCAAAGAAATTCAGAAAATCATACGGACATACTTTAAGAGTGTATATGCCTCTAAGTTTGAAAACCTGAAAGAAATGGATGATTTCCTTGATTCATATGACCTACCAAAATTAAATCAAGATGAGATAAACCATTAAAATACACCTATAACAACCACAGAGATCCAAGCAGTCATAAAAAGTTTCCCAACTAAAAAAAGCCCAGGCCCAGATGGATTCACTGCTGAATTTTACCAGACATTCCTGGAAGATCTAACACCAATGCTTCTCAAACTTTTCCATAAAATAGAACAGGAAGGCATTCTACCGAAATCCTTCTATGAAGCCAGCATCACCCTGATACCCAAACCGGACAAAGACATATCAAAAAAAGAAAATTATAGACCAATCTCCCTCATGAACATAGATGCAAAAATTCTCAACAAAATACTGGCAAACAGAATACAAGAATATATCAGAAAGATTATTCACCCTGACCAAGTAGGCTTTATCCCAGAGATGCAGGGATGGTTCAACATATGCAAATCCATAAATGTAATACACCATATAAATGGTCTGAAGGACCAAAATCATATGATCATCTCAATAGATGCACAAAAAGCATTTGACAAAATCCAACACCCCTTCATGGTGAAAGTATTACAGAAACCTGGAATAGAAGGAACATATCTCAACATAATAAAAGCTATTTATGACAAACCTACAGCCAACATAATACTAAATGGGGAAAAACTTGAAGCTTTTCCTCTAAATTCAGGAACAAGACAAGGGTGTCCACTTTCTCCACTATTATTTAATATAGTATTGGAAGTCTTAGCCATAGCAATAAGGCAAAAGACACTCATAAAGGGGATACAAATTGGAAGGGAAGAGGTCAAATTATCATTATCTGCAGACAATATGATTCTATACATAACACACCCTAAAGACTCTACTAGCAAACTGTTAGAGCTGATAAACACTTTTAGCAATGTAGCAGGATACAAAATAAACACACAGAAATCAGTAAGTTTTCTATACACTAACAACAAACATGCAGAGGATGAAATCAGGGAATCTCTCCCATTCACAATTGCCTCAAAAAAATAAAATACCTTGGAATAAACTTAATCAAGGAAGTGAAGGACCTCTACAAAGAGAACTTTAAAAAACTCGAGAGACAAATGGCAGAAGACACAAGGAAATGGAAAGACAGTCCATGCTCCTGGATTGGAAGAATCAATATTGTGAAAATGTCAATCTTACCAAAAGCAATCTACACATTTAATGCGATCCCCATTAAAATCCCAATATCATTCTTCACAGAAATAGAAAAAAAAATACTAAAATTCATCTGGAAACACAAAAAACCTCGAATAGCCAAAACAATTTTGGGTAACAAAAATCAGGCAGGTGGTATAACCATACCCGAATTTAAGTTATACTACAAAGCCATAGTAACAAAAACAGCATGGTACTGGCACAGGGACAGACAGATAGATCAATGGAACAGAATAGAAGACCCAAATATTAATGCAGGCAGCTACAGCTACCTGATTTTTGACAAAAATGCCAAAAATATTAATTGGAGAAAAGATAGCCTATTTAACAAGTGGTGCTGGGAAAATTGGACATCGGTATGTAAAGTGATAAACATAGATCCTTGCCTCTCTCCTTGCACAAGAGTCAAGTCCAAATGGATAGGGGACCTTGATATGAGACCTGAAACACTGAAAGTGCTAGAGGAAAAAGTAGGAGAAACTCTTCAACATATTGGAATAGGCAAGGACTTTCTGAATAAAACTCCAATTGCTCAGGGAATAAAACCACTAATCAACCCCTGGGACCTTATGAAATTACAAAGCTTTTGTACAGCAAAGGACACTGTGCATACAGCAAAAAGTCAACCTACAGAATGGGAGAAAATCTTTGCCAGTTATACATCTGACAGAGGATTAATATCCAGAATATACAAAGAACTCAAAAAACAGAATAACAAGAATTCAAACAACTTAGTTAAAAAATGAGCTACGGAACTAAATAGAGAATTCATGGAAATTGAAATACAGATGGCATATAAACATCTAAAAAATGTTCTACATCCTTAGCCATCAGGGAAATGCAAATTAAAACCACTTTCAGATTCCATTTCACTCCTGTCAGAATGGCTGCCATCAAGAAAACAAATGACAATAAGTGTTGGCGTGGATGCGGAAAAACAGGAACACTTCTACACTGTTGGTGGGAATGTAAGCTTGTCCAGCCACTGTGAAAATCAGTGTGGAGGTTCTTGAGACAGCTAGAAATAGATTTACCATATGACCCAGCTATAGCACTCCTAGGCATATATCCAGAGGACTCTTCTCGCTACCTTAGAGATACTTTCAAAACCATGTTTATTGCTGCTCTATTCACAATAGCTAGGAAATGGAAGCAGCCTAGATGTCCCTCCACAGATGAGTGGATAATAAAGATGTGGTACATTTACACAATGGAATTCTATTCAGCGGTAAAGAAAAATGAAATTATGAAATTTGCAGGGAAATGGATGGATCTAAAGGATTATACTAAGTGAGGTAACCCAGGCTCAGAAAGCCAAACATCACATGTTCTCTCTCATATGTGGATCCTAGCTACCAATGTATATACTTGTGTGTGAACTGGAACCAAAAATAGGTACCAGAAACTAGTAAGCGGGTAAAAGGCTATAAGGGAGGGAAGAAAGGGAAGGACTTAAGTGTATGGTAATGCACATATGTAAGTAGAAGAACTGATTACAGGGAGGGGAATGGCCTAAGCGAGGACATGGGAAGAGAATGCAAACAAAAAGGGCAGGGGGAGGGTCAATCTAAACTCAAGATATTATGAATAAGACATATGTAAAATTACTTTTTTGAATAAGGGCACGTCTAGAAGATGTAGACTGTTACTAGAAAATTTTCAGTACCTGGGATGGAATACCTTCCAGTGAGTTGTTGGCCAAGGAGGTCCTGGTAGCATCCAAAACATTAAAGGCTTTTGCCAAAGCCCTTGGTTTCCCTAGAGAAACAGATAGTAAGACCCTATTGCTGAAGACATCTCATGCCTGAGAGGCAAGGTCACTGAGAAAGCAAGCTGGTGTAGAGCAGAAAACCTTCTCCCTGTAGAAGAGCCAAGTGAAATCTGGAAAAAGCTGCACTGCACACAGCGTATGGGAGACAGAAGCCATCAACAGTGAAAACAGTGGATGCTAAATATTCAAGCTTGGCCAGACAGGCCCAATGACTGAACGGATGCAATAGTGCCGTGTCTACTCTTGGGGTAACCAACTGCTCCATAATTGGACTGAAGGCCCTCTCTATGGGAGGGAATACATACCTGGTACTGAAAAACCTAAGTAAAAGTCTATGGTAGGTGAGGTCATGAGCCTTGGGGATATAAGCCTGCTCATGTCTGACTAAATGTATATATTATTCCCACCAAGCTGCCCTGGGGACACTACACTAAATGTTCATGTTCACATATTAACGTTACTCTCATTTCTGGCTAGAGAAGCTTCTCTTTTCAGATGGTGATGACCACTGGGATCACCCAAAAAGCAACATAGTGCTGAGAAGAAGGGATGGAGGAGTGCCCAGCACTGAAACACCTCTGTCAAGCCCTCCAATGGCTCAAGTACCATTGTGGAAAAGGGTGCTGATAGAATGGAAGAGCCAAAGGAAGGATATGACCTCTTACAATGCAACTGCCCAGACAGAAATTGGCCTTGATATCCATGATCTTGCAGTGCCTAGCAATACCTTTGCAAGACCCTCAAAATAGAAGAAAAAGATGCTGTCATCAGATTAACAGAGAGACTAATGGAGAGAGGGAGGGGATATGATGGAGACTGGAGTTCTAAAGTGGAATGGGGGAGGGGAGGGAAATATCAGGTAGGGGTTTTTGGTATGTAAGATTAAAAGTCAATTAAATTAATAATTATTAAAAAAAGAATGGATGATCCCTCTGTGCAATGCAGGTGTTTACCCTTACCTAAGGAATGGAAGATCCCTGTGTTCAATGCAGGTGTTTAACTTACCAAATGAATTGATGTTCCCTGTGTGCAATGCAGGTGTTTAACTTTACATAAGGAATGGTCATCCCTCTGTGAAATGCAGGTGTTGACATTTACCAAAGGAATTGATGATCCCTGTGTTCAATACAGGTGTTTAATTTTACCTAAGGAATGTATGATCCCTCTATTCCGTGCAGGTGTTTACCTTGGTGTAAGGAATGGGATGATCCCTCAGTGCATTGCAGGTGTTTACTATTACTGAGGAATTCAAGTTGCCTATGTTCAATGCTGGTGTTTACCTTTACCTAAGGAAAGGATGATTTCTCTGTGCAATTGAGGTGTTTATCTTTACCTAATGAATGCAAGATCCCTCTGTGCAATGCAGGTCTTGTCTTTTACCTAAGGAATTGATGATCCCTCTGTGCAATGCACGTGTTGCATTTTACCTAAGAAAAGATGATCCTTCTATTCTATGCAGGGGTTTACCGTTATCCAAGAATGGAGGATCCCTCTGTTCAATGCAGGTATTTACCATTACCTAAGGAATGGATGATCTCTCTGTGCAATGCAGGTGTTTACCATTATCTATGGAAAGGATGATCCCTCTGTTCAATGAAGGTGTTTACCATTACCTAAGGAATGGATCATACCTCCGTGTAATGCAGGTGTTTAACTTTACCTAGGGAATGGGATGATCCCTCTGTGCAATGCAGGTGTGTATCTTTACCTAAGGAATTTATGATCCCTCTGTTCAATGCAGCTGTTTAACGTTATCAAAGGAATGGATGATCCCTCTGTTTAATCAGGTGTTTACAGTTACCTAAGGAAAGGATGATCCCTCTGTGCAATGCAGGTTTTTAGCTTTCCCTAAGGAATGGATGATCTTTCTGTGCAATGCAGGTGTTTACCTTTCCTAAGGAATGGAATGATCCCTCTGTGCAATGCAGGTGTGTATCTTTACCTAAGGAATATATGATCCCTTTCTTCAATGCAGGTGTTTTCATTTCCAAAAGAAAGGATGATAACTCTGTTCAATGCAGGTGTTTACATTTACCTAAATTAGGATGATCCATTTGTTCAACGCAGGTATCTACCTTTACTTAAGGAATGGATGATACCTCTGTGGAATTCAGGTGTTTTCCCATACCTAAAGAATGGATGATCCCTCTGTGCATTGCAGGTGTTTAATTTACCTAAGGAATGGATGATCACTCTGTGAATTGCAGGTGTTTATATTTCCCTTAGGAATGAATGATGCTTCTGTGAATTGCAGGTGTTTACCCTTAGTTAAACAATGGATGATCCCTCTGTACAATTCAGGTGTTTACCTTTACCAAATGAAGTGATGTTCCCTGTGTGTAATGCAGGTGTTTACATATCCATAAGGAATGGATGATCCCTATGGGCCAGGCAGGTGTTGACATTTACCTAAGGAATAGATGATCGCCCTGATCAATGCAGGTGTTTACCATTACATAAGGAATGGATTATCCCTATGTGCTATGCAGGTATTGACCTTTACATAAGGAATGGGATGATCCCTTTGTGAAATGCAGGTGTTCATCTTTAGTTAGGGATTATATGACTCCTCGGTTCGATGCAGGTGTTTCCCATTATGTATTGAATGAATGATCCCTCTGTTCAATACAGGTGTTTACAGTTACATAAGGAATGGATGGTCCCTCTGTGCAATGCATTTGTTTACATTTACCTAAGGAACGGGATGATCCCTCTGTGCAATGCAGGTGTTGACTTTAGAAAAGGAATATATGAAGCCTCTGTTCATTGCTGGTGTTTACCATTACCTAAGGAATGGATGATCTTTCTGTGCAATGCAGGTGTTTACCTTTACCTTAGGAGTGGATGATCCCTCTGTGCAATGCAGGTGTTTACCTTTACCTAAGAAATGGATGATCCCTCTGTGCATTGCAGGTGTTTACCTTTACCTAAGGAATGGATGATCCCTCTGTGCAATGCTGGTGTTTACCTTTACTTAAGGAATGGGATGGTGCCCTTCTGCAATGCATGTGTTTATCTTTACATAAGGAAGAGATGATCCCTCTGTTCAAAGCAGTTGTTTAACGTTATCTAAGGAATGGATGATCCCTTTGTTCAATGCAGTTGTTTACATTTATATAAGGAGTGGGATTATCCTCTGTGCATTGCAGGTATTTACTATTGCCGAAGGAATGGAAGATGCCTATGTTCAATGCTGGTGTTTACCTTTACCTGAGGAATGGATGATCTCTCTGTGCAATGCAGGTGTTTACCTTTACCTGAGAAATGATGATTCCTCTATACAATGCAGGTGTTTACCTTTACCTAAAGAAAGGTGATCTCTCTGTTCAACACAGGTTACTCCCTTTACTTAAGGAATGGATGATCCCTATATCCTGGGCAGGTGTTTACCCTTACCTAAGGAATAGATGATCCCTCTGTGCATTGCAGGTGTTTATTATTACCTAAGAAATGGAAGATCCCTCTGTTCAATGCAGGTGTTTACAGTTATGTAAGGAATGGAGGATCCCTCTGTGCAATGCAGGTGTTTTCCATTACCTATGGAATGGATGATCCCTCTGTACAATGCAGGTGTTTACTATTACCTAAGGAATGGATGATACCAAGGTGCAATGCAGGTGTTTACATTTACCTAAGGAATGGGATGATCCCTTGTTGCAATGCAGGTGTTGACCTTTACATAAGGAATAGATAATCCCTCTGTTAAATGAAGGTGTTTACCATTATCTGAGGATTTGGGGATCCCTCTGTTCAATGCAGGTGTTTACAGTTACCTAAGGAATGGATTATCCCTCTGTGCAATGCAGATGTTTACCTTTACCTAAGGAATGGCTGATAAACCTATGCAATGCAGGTGTTAACATTTACATAAGGAATGGGATGATCCTTCTGTGCGATGCAGGTGTTGATCTTTACCTAAGGAATAGAGGACACTTCTGTTCAATGCAGATATTTAACATTATCTAAGGAATGGATGATCGCTTTGTTCAATGCAGGTGTTGACAGTTACCTGAGGAATGGATGATCCCTCTGTGCAATGCAGGTGTTTACCTGTACCTAAGGAATGGATGATCCCTATGTGCAATGCAGGTGTTTACCTTTACGTAAGAAATGGGAGGATACCTCCATGCAATGCAGGTGTTGATCTTTACCTAAGGAATAGATGATCCCTCTGTTCAATGCAGGTGTTTAGAGTTACCTAAGGAATGGCTGATCCCTCTATGCAATGCAGGTGTTTACATTTATATAAGGAATGGGATGAACCCTCTGTGCGATGCAGGTGTTTGCCTCTACATAAGGAATAGGATGATACCTCTGTGCAATGCAGGTTTTGGACTTTACCTAAGGAATAGATGATGCCTCAGTTCAATGCAGGTGTTTACCACTATCTAAGGAATAGAAGATCCCTCTCTTCATTGCAGGTATTTACCTTTACCTAAGGAATGTTTGATACCTCTGTTCAACGCAGGTGTTTAACTTTACCTAAGGAAAGATTATCCATCTGTTCCATGCAGGTTTCTACATTTACTAAAGGAATGGATGATTCCTCTGTACAATGGAGGTGTTTATCTTTATCTAATGAATGGAAGATCCCTCTGTGCAATTAAGGTGTTTACCTTTACCTAAGGAATGGATGATCCCTCTGTGCAATGCAGGTGTTTACCTTTACCTAATTAATGGGATGATCCCTCTGTGCAATGCAGGTGTTGATCTTTACCTAAGGAACAGATGATCCCTCTGTTGAATGCAGGTGTTTACCTTTACCTAAAGAAGCATGATTCCTCTGTTCAACGCAGGTTTCTATCTTTACTTACTGAATGGTTGATCCCTCTGTGCAAAACAACTATTCACAAAACCCTAAGGAATGGATGATCCCTCTGTGCATTGCAGGTGTTTACCTTTACCTGAGAAATGGATGATCCCTCTGTTCATTACAGGTGTTTACATGTACCTTAGGAAAGGATGATCCCTCTGTTCAATGCAGGTATTTACCTTTACCTAAGAAATGGATGATCCCTCTGGGCCAGGCAGGTGTTGACCTGTACCTAAGAAATGGAAGATCCCTCTGTTCAATGCAGGTGTTGATCTTTACCTAAGGAATGGATGTTTCCTATGTGCAACGCAGGTGTGCACCTTTACATAAGGAATGGATGATCACTCTTCTGAAAAGCAGGTGTTTATATTTACCTAAGGAATGGATGATCAGCCTGTTCCATACAGGTGTTTAAGGTTATTGAAGGAATGGGAAGAACCCTCTGTGCATTGCAGGTGTTTATCATTACCTAAGGAATGGAAGAAGCCGATGTTCAATGCTGGTGTTCACCTTTACCTAAGGAAAGAATGATTCCTCTGTGCAATGGAGGTGTTTATCTTTACCAAATGAATGGATGATACCTATGTGCAATGCAGGTGTTCATTTTTACCTAAGGAATAGATGATCCCTCTGTTCAGTGCAGGTGTTTACCTTTACCTAAGGAATGGGATGATCCCTCTGTGCAATGCAGGTGTTGATTTTTACCTAAGGAATACATGATCCCTCTGTTCAATGCCGGTGTTTACCATTATCTAAGGAATGTATGACACCTCTGTTCAGTATAGGTGTTTACAGTTACCTAAGTAATGGATGATCCCTCTGTGCAATGCAGGTGTTTTCCTTTACCTAAGTAATGGGATGATCCATCTGGGCCATACAGGTGTTGAATTTACCTAAGGAATAGATGATCCCTCTGTGCAATGCAGGTGTTGACTTGTACCTAAGGAATGGAAGATCCCTCTGTTCAATGCAGGTGTTGATCTTTACTTAAAGAATGCATGTTCCCTCTGTCAAACGCAGGTATTCACCTTTACATAAGGAATGGATGAATCCTCTGTGAAATGCAGGTGTTTATACTTACCTAAGGAATGGATGATCCCCCTCTTCAATGCAGGTGTTTAAGTTTATGCAAGGAATGGGAGGATCCTCTGTGCATTGCAGGTGTTTACTATTACCTAAGGAATGGAAGAAGGTGAAGTTAAATGCTGGTGTTTATCTTTACCTAAGGAAAGAATGATTCCATGGTGAAATGGAGGTGATTATCTTTACCTAATGAATGGGAAATCCCTCTGTGTATTTCAGGTGTTGTCCTTTACCTAAGGAATGGATGATCTTTCTGTGCAATACAGGTGTTCACCTTTACCTACGGTATGGATGATCCCTCATTGCAATGCAGGTTTTGATCTTTATCTAAGTAATAGTTGATGCCTCTGTTCAATGCAGGTGTTTACCTTTATCTAAGGATTGGAGGATCCCTCTGTTCAATGCAGGTATTTACCATTACATTAGGAATGCATGATACCACTGTGCAATGCACGTGTTTACCTTTATCTAAGGAATGGGATGATCCTCCGTGCAATGCAGGTGTTGATCTTTACCTAAGGAATAGATGATTCCTCTGTTCAATGAAGGCGTTTACCGTTAGGATGGAATGTATGATCCCTCTGTTCAATATAGGTGTTTACAGTTACCTAAGGAATGGATCATCCCTCTGTGCAATGCAGGGGGTTACCTTTGCCTAAGGAATGGAAGATTCATCTGTTCAATGCAGGTGTTTACCTTTACCTAAGGAATGGGATGATGCCCCTGTGCCATACAGGTGTTGAATTTACCTAAGGAATAGATGATCCCTCTGTTCAATGCAGGTGTTTACATGGTCTAAGGAATGGATGATACCTTTGTTCAATGCACTTGTTTACATTTATGTAAGGAGTTGGATGATCCTTCTGTGCATTGCAGGTGTTTACTATTACCTAAGGAATGAAAGATGCCTATGTTCAATGCTGGTGTTTACCTTTACTTGAGGAATGGATGATACCTCTTTGCAATGCAAGTGTTTACCTTTCTCTAAGGAATGGATGATGTCTCTGTTCAATGCAGGTGTTAACCGTTACTGAAGGAATGGATGATACCTCTGTGCATTGCAGGTTTTTACATTTACCTATCGAATGGATGATCCCTCTGTGCATTGCAGGTGCTTACATTTACCTTAGGAATAGATTATCCCTCTGTGCATTGCAGGTGTTTACTATTACCTAAGGAATGGAAGATGCCTCTGATCAATGCATGTGTTTCTGATTACATAAGGAATGGATGATCCCTCTGGGCCTGGCAGGTGTTGACCTTTACCTAAGGAATGGATATCCCACTCTTCAATGCAGGTGTTGATCTTTATGTAAGTAATGCATGATCTCTCTGTACAATGCATGTGTTCACCTCTTTCCTAAGGAATGGATGATCTCTCTGTGCAAGGCAGGTGTTTACCTTTACCTAAGGAATAGATGATCCCTCGTTTCCATGTAGGTGTTTATTTTTATGTAAGGAATGGGATGATCCCTCTATGCATTGCAGGTGTTTAATATTACCTAAGGAATGGAAGATACCTATGATCAATGCTGGTGTTCACCTTTGCCTTGGGAATGGATGATCCTTCTGTGCAATGCAGTTGTTGACCTTTACCTAAGGTGTAGAGGATTCCTCTGCTCAATGCAGGTGTTTACAGTTATCTAAGGAATGGAAGATCCCTCTGTTCAATGCAGGTTTTTACCATTACCTAAGGAATGGATGATCCCTCAGTGCAATGCAGGTGTTTCCCTTTACCTAAGGAATGGATGATCCCTCTGTTCATTGCAGGTGTTTACCATTACCTTAGGAATGGATGATCCTCTGTGCAATGCAGGTGTTTACCTTTACCTAAGGAATGGATGTTCCCTCTGTGCAATGCAGGTGTTTAAATTTACCTAAGTAATGGGATGATCCCTCTGTGCAATGCAGGTGTTGATCTTTACCTAAGAAATAGATGATCCCTCTGTTCAATGGAAGTGTTTACGGTTATCTAAGGAATGAATGATCCCTGTGCTCAATGCACATGTTTACCTTTACCTAAGAAATAGCTGATAACTCTGTTCAATGCAGGTGTTTACGTTTACCTAAGGAAGGATGATCCCCTCTGGTCAACGCAGGTTTCTACCTTTACTTAAGGAATGGATGATCCCTCTGTGCAATGCAGGTGTTTTAGATTACCTATGGAATGGATGATCACTCTGTGCATTGCAGCTGTTTACATTTACTTAAGGAATGGAATATCCTTCTATGCATTGCAGGTGTTTACTATTACCTAAGGAATGGAAGATCCTTTTGTTCAATGCAGGTGTTTACCTTTACCAAATGAATGGATGTTTCCTGAGTGCAATGCAGGTGTTGATCTTTACCTGAGGAATGGATGATCCCCCTGTGCAAGGCAGGTGTTTACCTTTACCTAAGCAATGGATGATCCCTCTGTGCATGCAAGTGTTTAAGTTTATGTAAGGAATTTGATGATCCCTCTGTGCATTGCATGTGTTTACTAATACCAAAGGAATGGAAGATGCCTATGTACAATGCTGGTGTTTGCCATTCACTAAGGAAAGGATGATCCATCTGTTCAGTGGAGGTGTTACCTTTACCAAAGTAATGGAAGATACCTCTGTTCAATGCAGGTGTTGTCCTTTACCTAAGGAATGGATGCTCTTTCTGTGCAATGCAGGTGTTGACCTTAACCTAAGTAATAGATTATCCCTCTCTTCAATGCAGGTTTTGATCTTTACTTAAGGAATAGATGATCCCTCTGTGCAAGGCAGGCGTTTACCTTTACCTAAGGAATGGATGAACCCTCTGTTCAATGCAGGTGTTTATCTTTACCTAAAGAAGCATGATCCCTCTCTTTAACGCAGGTTTCTATCTTTACTTACTGAATGGTTGATTCCTCTGTGCAATACAGGTGTTCACAAAAACCTAAGGAATGGATGATCCCTCTGTGCATTGCAGGTGTTTACCTTTACCTAGAAGCTGTAGACTGTTACTAGAAAATTTTCAGTACCTGGGATGGGATACCTTCCAGTGAGTTGTTCCCAAGGGGATCTCAGTAGCCTCCAAAACATTAAAGGCTTTTGCCAAACTCCTTGGTTTCCCTAGAGAAAGAGATAGTAAGGCCCTATTGCTGAAGACATCTCATGCCTGAGATACATGGTCACTGAGAAAGCGAGCTGGTGTGGAGCAGAAAACCTTCTCCCTGTAGACCAGCCAACTGAAACCTGGAAAAAGCTACATTGCATGCAGCGTATGGTAGACAGAAGCCATCAACAGTGAAAACAGTGGACGCTGAATATTCAAGCTTGGCCAGACAGGCCCAATGACTGAACGGGTGTAATAGTGGCATGTCTACTCTTGGAGTAACCAACTGCTCCATAATTGGACTTATGGGAGGGAATACATACCTGGTACTGAAAAACCCAAGTAAAAGTCTATGGTAGATGAGGTCATGAGCCTTAGGGGTATAAGCCTGCTCTCATCTGACTAAATGTATATATTATTCCCACGAAGCTGCCCTGAAAGCACTACACTTAATGTTCATATTCACATATTAATGCTACTCTCACTTCTGCTTAGAGAAGCTAATCTTTTCAAATGGTGATGACCACTGGGATCACCCAAAAAGCAACATAGTGCTGAGAAGAAGGGACGAAGGAGTGCCCAGCACTGAAACACCTCTGTCACACCCTACAAGGCTCAGGGAACATTGCAGAAAAGGGGGCAGATAGAATGGAAGAGCCAAAGGAAGGGTATGACCTCTTACAATGCAACTGTCCAGACAGAAACTGGTCTCGATATCCATGACCTTGCAGTGCCTAGCAATACCTTCACAAAAACATCAAAATAGAAGAAAAAGATGATGACATCAAATTAAAAGTGAGACTAATGGAGAGAGGGAGGGAATATGATGGAGAATTGAGTTCTAAAGTGGAATAGAGGGAGGGAAGGGAAATATCACGTGGGGTTTTTTGTATGTAAGTATAAAAGTCAATAAGAAACAACAATTATTTAAAAAAAGAAATGGATGATCCCTCTGTGCATTGCAGGTTTTTACATTCACCTTAGGAAAGGATGATCCCTCTGTTCAATGCATGTGTTTACCTTTACATTAGGAATGAATGATCCCTCTGGGCCAGGCATGTATTGACCTTTACCTAAGGAATGGATGATCCCTCTGTGCAATGCATGTGTTGACCTTTACCTAAGGAATGGAAGATCCCTTTGTTCAATGCAGGTGTTTGTAATTACCTAATGAATGGAAGATCTCTCTGTGCAATGGAGGTGTTCACCTTTACATAAGGAATGGATGATCCCACTGTGAAAAGCAGGTGTTTATATTTCCTAAGGAATGGATGATCTCCCTGTTCAATGCAGGTGTTTAAGTTTATGCAAGGAATGGGAGGATCCCTCTGTGCAATGCAGGTGCTTACTATTACCTAAGGAATGGAAGAAGCTTATGTTCAATGCTGGTGTTTACGTTTACCTAAGGAAAGGATGATTCCTCTGTGAAATGGAGATGGTTATCTTTACCTAATGAATGGAATATCCCTCTGTGTATTTCAGGTGTTGTTCTTTACATAAGGATGGATGATCCCTCTGTGCGATGAAGGTGTTCACCTTTACCTAAGGAATGGATGATCCCTCTGTGCAATGCAGCTGTTGATCTTTACCTAAGGAATAGATGATCTTTCTGTTAAATATAGGTGTTTACAGTTACCTAAGGAATGGATGATCACTCTGTTCAATGCAGGGGGTTACCTTTGCCTAAGGAATGGATGATTCATCTGTGCAATGCAGGTGTTTACTTTTACCTAAGGAATTGCATGATCCCCCTGTGCCATACAGGTGTTGAATTTACCTAAGGAATAGATGATACCTCTGTTCAATGCAGGTGTTTAAGTTATCTAAGGAATGGATGATCCCTTTGTTCAATGCACTTGTTTATGTTCATGTAAGGAATGGGATGATCCCTTTGTGCAATGCAGGTGTTTACTACTACATAAGGAATGGAAGATACCTATGTTCAATGCTGGTGTTTACCTTTACTTGAGGAATGGATGATTCCTCTTTGCAATGCAAGTGTTTACCTTTTTCTAAGGAATGGATGATCCCTCTGTTCAATGCAGGTGTTAACCGGTACCTAAGGAATTCATGATACCTCTGTTCAATGCAGGTATTTACCTTTACCTAAAAAAGGATGATCCCTCTTTTAAGCACAGGTTTCTACCTTTACTTAAGGAATGGATGATCTCTCTGTGCAATGCAGGTGTTTACCCTACCTAAGGAATGGATGATCCCTCTGTGCATTGCAGGTATTTTCTATTACCAATGGAATTGAAGATCCCTCTGTTCAATGCAGGTGTTAACCGGTACCTAAGGAATTCATGATACCTCTGTTCAATGCAGGTATTTACCTTTACCTAAAAAAGGATGATCCCTCTTTTAAGCACAGGTTTCTACCTTTACTTAAGGAATGGATGATCCCTCTATTCAATGCAGGTGTTTATCTTTACTTAAGTAATGGGATGATCCCTCTGTGCATTGCAGGTGTTGATCTTTACCTAAGGAATAGATATCCCTCTGTTCAAAGCAAGTGTTTACCTTTACCTAAGGAATGGATGATCCCTCTGTTCAAAGCAAGTGTTTACCTTTACTAAGGAATGGATGATACCTCTGTTCAACGCAGGTGTTTACGTTTACCTAAAGAAGGATGATCCCTCTGTTCAACGCAGGTTTCTACCTTTACTGAAGGAATGGATGATCCCTCTGTGGAATGCCGATGTTTACCTTTACCTAAGGAATGGATGATCCTCTGTACATTGCAGGTGTTTACTATTACATAAGGAATGGATGATCCCTCTGTTAAATGAAGGTGGTTACCTTTACCTAAGGGAATGTATGATCCCTCTGTTCATTTCAGATGTTTACCTTTACCAAAGGAATGGATGTTTCCTGTGTGCAATACAGGTGTTTACCTTTACATAAGGAATGGATGATTCCTCTGTGCAGGCAGGTGTTGACTTTACCTAAGGAATGGTTGATCCCTCTGTGCGCTGCAGGTGTTGACCTTTACCGTAGTAATGGATGATCCTTCTGTGCATTGCAGGTGTTTAATATTACCTAGGACTGGAAGATCCTCTGATCAATGTAAGTGTTTACATTTAACAAAGGAATGAATGTCCTCTGTGTGCAATGCAGGTGTTTAACTGTACATAAGGAATGGATGATCCCTCTTGGCCAGGCAGGTGATGACCATTACCTAAGGAATGGATAATCCCTCTGCGCATTGCAGGTGTTTACATTTACCTTAGGAATGCATGATCCCTCTGTGCATGGCAGGTGTTTACCTTTACCTAAGGAATGGATGATCCCTATGTTCAGTACAGGTGTTTATGTTTATGTAAGGAATGGATGATCCCTGTGTGCATTGCAGATGTTTACTATTACTAAGGAAAGGATGACTCCTCTGTTCAATGGAGGTGTTCATAATTACCTAAGGAATTGGATGATCACTCTGTGCAATTCAGCTGTTGATCTTTACCTAAGGAATTGATGACTCCTCTGTTCAATGCAGGTGTTTACTGTTACCTAAAGAATGGAGGATCCCTCTGTTCAATGCAGGAGTTTAACTTTAACTAAGGAATGAAAGATCCCTGTGTGCAATGCAGGTGTTTACCTTTACCTATGGAAAGGATGATCCCTCTGTGAAATGCAAATGTTTAACGTTACCTATGGAATAGCATGATCCCTCTGTGCAATGCACGTGTTGATCTTTACCTAAGGAATAGTTGGTCCCTCGGGTCAATGCAGGTGTTTACCGTTATCTAAGGAATGGATGATCCCTCTGTTTAATGCAGGTGTTTACAGTTACCTAAGGAATGGATGTTCCCTCTCTGCAATGCAGGTGTTGACCTTTATGTAAGGAATGGATGATCCCTCTGTGCAATGCAGGTGTTGATCTTTACCTAAGGAATAGTTGGTCCCTCGGGTCAATGCAGGTGTTTACCGTTATCTAAGGAATGGATGATCCCTCTGTTTAATGCAGGTGTTTACAGTTACCTAAGGAATGGATGTTCCCTCTCTGCAATGCAGGTGTTGACCTTTATGTAAGGAATGGATGATCCCTCTGTGCAATGCAGGTGTTGATCTTTACCTAAGGAATAGAAGATCCCTCTGTTCAATCCAGTTGTTTATCTTTATCTAAGGATTGGATGATCCCTCTGTTCAATGCAGGTGTTTACCATGACCTAAGGAATGGATGATCCTTCTGTGCAATGCAGGTGTTTACCTTTACCTAAAGAATGGGATAATCCCTCTGAGAAATGCTAGTGTTGATCTTTACCTAAGAATAGGTGATCCCTGTGTTCTATGCAGGTGTTTACCCTTATCTAAGGAATGTTTGATATTTCTGTTCAATGTAGGTGTTTACAGTTACCTCAGGAATGGATTATCCCTCTCTACAATGCAGGTGTTTACCTTTACCTAAGGAATTGATGATCCGTCTGTGCAATGCAGGTGTATAACGTTACCTAAGGAATGTGTTGATCCCCCTGTGCAATGCAGGTGTGGATCTTTACCTAAGAAATAGGTGATCCCTCTGTTCCATGCAGGTGTTTACCATTATCTAAGGAATGAATGATCCCTTTGTTCAATGCAGTTATTTACGTTTATGTTAGGAGTGGGATGATCCCTCTGTGCATTGCTGGTGTTTCCTATTTCCTAAAGAATGGAAGATGGCTATGTTCATTACTGGTGTTTACCTTATCCTGAGGAATGTATGATCCCTCTGTGGAATGCAGGTGTTTACCTTTACCTAAGGAATGGGATGATCCACTGTACCATGCAGGTGTTGATCTTTACCTAAGATATACATGATCCCTCTGTTCAATTCAGGTGTTTACTGTTATCTAAGGAATGGATGATTCCTCATTTCAATGTAGGTGTTTGCCTTTTGCCTAAAGAATGGATGATACCTCTATTCAAGGCAGGTGTTTACCTTTACTTAAAGAAGGATGATTCCTCTGTTCAACACAGGTTTCTACCTTTACTTAAAAGAATGGATGATCCATCTGGGCAATGCAGGTGTTTACCCTTACCTAGGGAATGTATGATACCTCTGTGCATTGCAGGTGTTTACTATTACCTAAGGATTGAAAGATCCCTCTGTTCAATGCAGGTGTTTACCTTTACCAAAGGAATGGATGATCCCTCTGTGCAATGCAGGTGTTTACCACTACCTATGGAGTGCATGATCACTCTGTGCATTGCAGGTGTTCTCATTACCTAATTATTGGAAGATCCCTCTGTTCAATGCAGGTGTTTACCTTTACCAATGGAATGGATGTTCCCTGTGTGCAATGCATGTGTTTATCATTACATAAGGAATGTATGATACCTCTGGGCCAATCAGGTTTTGAACTTTACCTAAGGAATGAATGATCCCTCTGTGCAATGCAGGTGTTTAACTTTACCTAAGGAATGGGTTGATCATCCTGTGCAATGCAGGTGTGGATCTTTACCTATGTAATAGGTGATCCCTCTGTTCAATGCAGATGTTTAGCATTATCTAAGGAATGGATGATCCCTTTGTTCAATGCATTTGTTTACGTTTATGTAAGGAGTAGGATGATCCCTCTGTGCATTGCAGGTGTTTCCTATTAAATAAGGAATGGAAGATGCCTATATTCAATGCTGGTGTATACCTTTACCTGAGGAATGGATGATCCCTCTATGCAATTCAAGTGTTTACCTTTACCTAAGGAATGGGATGATCCAACTGTACAATGCAGGTGTTGATCTTTACCTAAGGTGTATATGATCCCTCTTTTCAATGCCTAAGAAATGGATGATACCTCTTTTCAATGCAGGTGTTTACCTTTGCCTAAGGAATGGATGATACCTCTCTTCAGTACAGGTGTGTATCTTTACCTAAAGAAGGATGATCCCTCTGTTCAACACAAGTTTCTACCTTTTTTTAAGGAATGGATGATCCCTGTGTGCAATGCAGATGTTTACCCTTACCTAGGGAATGGATGGTCCCTCTGTGCTTTGCAGGTGTTTACTATTATCTAAGGATTGGAAGATACCTATGTTCAATGCAGGTGTTTACCTTTACCAAAGGAATTGATGATCCCTCTGTGCAATGCAGGTGTTTACCCTTACCTAAGAAATATATGATCCCTCTGTGCAAAAAGGGGTTTACCTTTACCTAACGAATGAATGATCGCTCTGTGCAATGCAGGTGTTTACCTTTACCTAAAGAATGGGATGATCCCTCTGTGCAATGCAGGCATTTACCTTTACCTAAGGAATAGAAGATTCCTCTGTTCAATGCAGGTGTTTACCTTTATATAACAAATGGATGATCCCTCCGTTCAATGCAGGTGTTTACCGTTTCCTAAGGAATGGATGATTCCTTTGTGGAATGCAGGTGTTCATATCTACCTAAGGAATGGGATGATCCCTCTGTGCAATGCAGGTCTTTACCTCTACCTAAGCAATGGGATGATCAATCTGGGCAATGCGGGTGTAGATATTCACCTATGGAATAGATGATTCCTCTGTTCAATCCAGGTGTTTACTGTTATCTAAGGAATGGATGATCCCTCTGTTCAATGTAGGTGTTTACAATTACCTAAGGAATGGATCATCCCTCTGTGCAATGCAGGTGTTTACCTTTAACAAAGGAATGGATGTTCCCTTTGTGCAATGCATGTATTTTCAGTTACATAAGGAATGAATGATCCCTCTGGGCAGGTGTTGACCTTTACCTAAGGAATGGATGATCCCTCTGTTCCACGCAGGTGTTTATGTTTATGTAAGGAATGGGATGATCCCTCTGTGCATTTCAGGTGTTTACCTTTAACAAAGGCATGGATGTTCCCTTTGTGCAATGCATGTATTTTCAGTTACATAAGGAATGAATGATCCCTCTGGGCAGGTGTTGACCTTTACCTAAGGAATGGATGATCCCTCTGTTCCACGCAGGTGTTTACGTTTATGTAAGGAATGGGATGATCCCAATTTGCATTGCAGGTGTTTCCTATTACCTAAGTAATGGAAGATACCTATGTTCAATGCTGGTGTTTCCTTTACCTAAGGAATGGATGATCCTTCTGTGCTGATCCCTGTGTGCAATGCAGGTGTTTACCTTTACCTAAGGAATGGATTTTCCCTTTGTGAAATGCAAGTGTATACCATTATCTAAGAAATTGATAATCCCGCTGTGCATTTCAGTTGTTTACAATTGCCTTAGGAATGGACTACCCCTCTGTGCATTGCAGGCGTTTACTATTACCTAAGGAATGGAAGATCCCTCAGTTCAATGCAGGTGTTTACCTTTAACAAAGGAATGGATGTTCCCTGTGTGCAATGCATGTATTTACAGATACATAAGGAATGGATGATCCCTCTGTGCAATGCAGGTGTTCACCTCTTACCTAAGGAATGGATGATCCCTCAGTGCAAAGCAGTTGTTTATGCTTACCTAAGGATTGGATGATCCCTCTGTTCAATGCAAGGGTTTACGTTTATGTAAGTAATGGAATGATCTCTCTGTGCATTGCAGGTGTTTACTATTACCAAAGGAATGGAAGATGCCTATGTTCAATGCTGGAGTTTACCTTTACCTAAGGAAAGGATGATCCCTCTGTCCAATGGAGGTCTTTCGCTTTACCTAAGGAATGGAAGATTCCTATGTGCAATGCAAGTGTTGTCCTTTACATAAGGAATGGATTAACCCTCTGTGCTTTGCAGGTGCTTACCTTTACCTAAGGAATGGGATGATCCCTCTGTTCAATTCTGGTGTTGATCTTTACCTCAGGAATAGATGGAACCTCTTTTCAATGCAGGTGTTTACCGTTATCTAAGGAATGGATGATCCCTCTGTTCAATGCAGATATTTACCATTACCTAAGGAATGGATGATCCCTCTGTTCAATGGAGATATTTACCATTACATAAGGAATGGATGATCCCTCTGTGCAATGCAGGTGTTTACCTTTACCTAAGGAATGAATGATTCCTCAGTTCAATGCAGGTGTTTCCTTCACCAAAGACATGGATGAACCGTCTGTTCAATGCAGGTACTGATCTTTACCTAATGAACGGAAGATCCCTCTGTGCTTTGCAGGAGTTGTCCTTTACCTAAGGAATGGGTGATGCTTCTGTGCAATTCAGAGGTTCAGCTTTACCTAAGGAATGGATGATCCCTCTGCAATGCAGGTGTTGATCTTTACCTAAGGACTAGATGAACCCTCTGTTCAATGCAGGTGTTTACTTTTAACTAAAGGACGACAATCCCTACGGTCCACGCAGGTTTCTACCTTTACTTAAGGAATGGATGATCCTCTGTGCAATGCAGGTATTGACCTTTACCTAAGGAATGGATGATCACTCTGTGCAAGGCAGGTGTTGATCTCTATCCTAAGGAATTGATGATCCCTCTGTTCAATTCACATGTTTACCGTTATCTAAAGAATGGATGATCCTTCTGATCAATGCAGGTGTTTACCCTAACCTAAGTAATGGATGATCCTCTGTTCATTGCAGGTGTCTACCTATACCTAAGGAATTTATGATCCATTTCAATGCAGGTGTTTACTGTTACCTAAGGAATGGATAATCCCTCTGTGCAATGCAGGTGTTTACGTTTTACCTAAGGAATGGATGATGCCACTGTGCAATGCTGGTATTTACCTTTATCTAAGGAATGGGTTGATCCCTCTGTTCAATGCAGGTGTGGATCTTTACCTCAGGAATAGATGATCCCTCTGTTCAGCGCAGGGATTTACCTTTACCAAGGGAATGGATGATACCTCTGTTCAACACAGGTGTTTACGTTTACCTAAAGAAGGATGATTCCGCTGTTCAACGCAGGTTTCTACCTTTACCTAAGGAAACGTTGATCACTCTGTGCAATGCAGGTGTTTACCCTTACCTAAGGAATGAATGATCCTCTGTGCAATGCAGGTGTTGATCTTTACCGAAGGAATAGATGATTCCTCTGTTGAATGCAGGTGTTTATCTTTATATAACGAATGGATGATCCTCTGTTCAATGCAGGTGTTTACCGTTATCAAAGAATGGATGATCCTCTGTGCAATGCAGGTGTTTACATCTACCTAAGCAATGGGATGATCAATCTGTGCAATGCGGGTGTTGATCTTGACCTAAGGAATAGATGATCCTCTGTTCAATGCAGGTGTTTACCGTTATCTAAGGAATGGGTGATCCCTCTGTTCAATGCAGCTGTTTACCTTTACCTAAGGAATGGATGATACCTCTGTTCAATGCAGGCGTTTACCTTTACCTAAAGAACAATGATCCCTCTGTTCAACGCAGGTTTCTACCTTTACTTAAGGAATGGATAATTTCACTGTGTATTGCAGGTGTTTACTTTAAATAAGGAATGGATGATCCCTCCGTGCATTGCAGGTGTTTACCTTTACCTAAGGAATGAATGATCCCTCTGTGCATTGCAGCCATTTATATATACTCATGGAATGGAAGACCCTCTGTTCAGTGCAGGTGTTTACCTTGACCAAAGGAATTGATTTTCCCTTTTGCAATGCACGTCTTTACCTTTCCATAAGGAATGAATGATCACTCTGCACAATGCAGGTGTTAACTTTTACCTAAAGAATGGGGTGATCCCTCTGTGCAAAGCAGTTGTTAAACTTTACCTAAAGAATAGATTATCACTCTGTTCAGTTCAGGTGTTGACCTTTTCCTATGGATTGGATGATCCCTCTGTGCAGTGCAGGAGTTCAACTTTACCTAAAGAATGGATGATCCCACTGTGAATTGCAGGTTTTGATCTATACCTAAATAATGAATGATCCCTCTGTTCTATGCAGGTGTTGTTCTTTACCTCCGGAATGGATGATCCTTATGTGCAATGCCAGTGTTGACTTTTCCTACAGATTGGAGGATCCCTCTATGCAATGCAGGTGTTGAACTTTACCTAAGGAATGGATGATGACACTGTGAATTGCAGGTGTTTACTTTTACGTAAGGAATAGATGATCCCTGTGTGCACTCCAGTAGTTTACCATTACCTAAGGAATGGATGATCTTTCGGTGCAATGCAGGTGTTTACCTATACCTACGGAATGGATGATCCCTCTGTGCCATTCAGGTGTTGATCTATACCTAAGGAATAGATGATCCCTCTATTCAGTTCAGGTGTTTACCATTATATAAGGAATGGGTGATTGTGGAGAGCCGGGTGCAGTCTTGGTTATTTTTTGACCTTGCTTTGTGCACAAAATACTTGGCTGACAGTTTAAGGCTTTAAGGGAGTTTGTTGAGACAAAGATTGTAATATTTCCCAGCCTGATGAGAGAGTTTGTCAAGGACAGAGTGTTTAGCCACAAGAAATATTATTGATAGACATTTTATCTGAGTTTTCCTCTCTGTGCAGCTGTGTAACTGGGACAAGTTCTCTGCTCTCAGGAGCTTCGTTGTTTTGCTTACTAGTTATAAGCTGAAACTTCTGCAATAAACTTTGAGCCTTGATCAGCATTTGTCTTGGCTCCATTCTTTGTGTCCTTGTCCTAGGATCATTCCAGCCCCCTCTCTCAGGGTCCGTTCGAAGTCGTGCCGCGGGTCGGCACAGCTTGGCGCCCGAACAGGGACCTGAACACGAGGGTCTTCAGCGAGGAACGCCAACCAGTGAAGGCACACAAACAAAAATTATGGGGTTCATGGAGGCTGCCCGCTCTCAACTCCAAACCAAGTAAGTTGGCGATATGGGACAAGCAAAAAGTAAAAAGGCTCTCATCTCTGTAACTCGAGATCTTCTTAAGGCACAAAAAATTGAAATAGAATCTAAGTCTTTGAGTAAATTTTTTGATTTTGTAAATAAAGCTAGTCCCTGGTTTATAAAACAGGGAAAAATTGATTCAAAAACATGGGACAGAGTTGGTAAAGATTTAAATGCTTTTCTTCATGCACAGGGACCACAAAAGATGCCTGTGATAGCTTTTTCTTTGTGGTCTTTGATTAAGGATGCTCTAGACTCTAAAACCAAGGATAGCCTAATAAAACAGATGTTAGATCATACTAGGAAAATTATGAATGACATAAAAAGTCATGCCTCTAAAGAACCAGCAGCCTATCAACAACTTAATAAAAAATTACAATCATTAAATATAGCTGACGATGATAATGATGATTTAGATGAGGAAGAAGCTGAGGAGTTAGAGAAGGAAACTGCTAAGTATCATTCTGACTGGGAGCCTGCTCCTCCTGCTGCTCCCCCTCCTTTGCTGCCTAACCAGGTTTTCGTGGTAAAATTAAAAGAGAAAGTAGCTAACCTTCGAAAACAACTACAATTAGAAAAAGAAAAACAAAAATTAAAAAAAAAATTAAAACAAGTTAAAAGAGGAGAATTTAATCCATCCATTATACATGTTTCATCCCTTAATCCTGCTCGTCCCATTCTCAATTGTTCTCCTTTAGAGAATGTTATTAAAAAGACAGTAGAGTCAGGAGAAGAAGGCACTCAAGAGTTTTCTTTAGTATGCCCTGTCACTGAATTTATAGACAATAATGGCCAGGCTATGAGACAGCATGTTCAGTTTAACTTTAAAAAAATCAAGAAATTGAATCTAGCTGCTAGTCAGTATGGTCCTACTGCTCCTTTTACCATGTCAATTGTAGAAGCTTTGTCACAAAAAATCCTTACCCCTGATGATTAAAAAACATTAGGTAAGACATGCCTATCAGGAGGGGATTATTTGTTGTGGAAGATAGAATTTTATGATCTTTGTAAAAAAACTGCTCTTATGAATCAACAAACAAAAAACGTAACATGAAATACAGATATGTTAACAGGAAAAAAAAATTATGCTAAAAATAATAATCAAATAATTTATCCTACTGCAGTTTATCAACAAATTGCCACTGCCGCTCGGAGAGCGTGGACAACTCTTCCTTCTAAAGGGGAAGCAATAGAAAAAAATTTAACAAAAATTATTCAAAGACCTAATAAGCCCTATGCTGAGTTTGTAGACCGCTTGTTAAGAACTACAGACAAAGTATTTGGAGATGCTGGTGCTGGTATAGACTTTGTGAAACAATTAACTTTTGAAAATGCTAACACTGCCTGTAAGGCTGCTATCCGACCTTACAAAAAAAAGACTGATCTACAAGGTTATATTCAACTTTGCACAGATATAGATACAAGATATAATCAGGAAATAACGATGGCTGCTGCCTTACAAGAAATACCTTTTCAAATGGCTGCAGTAGCAGCACAAAAATGGTAAATGTTTCTCTTGTGGTCGGGGTGGGTCATATAAAAAAATTGCCCTAAAAAAATCAAAATCAGTCTATAAATAATTCTCCTGGTCTCTGCCCACGATGTAAAAGAAAAAAGCACTGGACAAATGATTGCCGCTCCAAAACTGATAAAGATGGCTGTCCTTTAAAACAGAGTCAAAAAAACGGAAAGAGGGGCCAGCCCCAGGCCCCACAACAAAAAATGTATGAGACGATACAATTTGTTCCGCAAACAGCTTACAACCTGTCTCCAAGCTCTTGCGAGCCACCTCAGGGAGCGCCGGACTTGACTTGTGTTCCACCACCTACACAGTATTAACCCCAAAAATGGGATTACAAACCTTACCCACAAAAATATGTGGTCCTTTACCTCCTAAAACAGTGGGTTTACTTCTAGAAAAAAATAACAATACTATACAAGGGCTACAAATTTTTCCTAGAGTTGTTGATTGTAACTATACTAAAAAAATTAAAATCATGACAAGAGTATCTCAGACTATATTTACTGTTATCCCAGGACAACAAATTGCTCAGTTATTATTGCTCCCATATATTGATACAGGCAATGCTGTATCTAAGACTTCTCGAGAAAACAAAAAATTTGGTTCCTCTAATACATATTGGGTAAAAACTATTAAAAAAAAACGACCAAGATTAACATTATGCCTTAATGGCAAAACATTTAAAGGTTTAATTGATACTAGAGCTGATGTTACTATATTATCTAGTTTGCATTGGCCATCTCACTGGCCTAAACATTCCACTAAAACTCAACTTAGAAAAATAAGACATGCCTCCTGTCCTAAACAAAGTGCCACTGAGTTATTATGAAAAGATAAAAAAATTCAGGATATTGTAAGCCCTATATAGTTGATTCCTTGCCATTGAATCTCTGGGAGAGAGACATTTTGAGCCAAATAAAAATATTGATGTACAGCCCTAATGAGCTTGTTGCCTCCCAAATGTTAAATCAAAGTTTTCTTTCCTAGACAAAGATTAAAAAGACAAGTCAAGGTACTGTTGCTCCTTTTCATTTAAAATTTAAAATAGACACTTATAGTCTAAGATATTCCCTTAGTGGCCACTGATCAAACCGTGCCACCCTGTACTAACCCAATAATTTGAAAAACTGATAAACCTGTCTGGGTGGATCAGTGGCCTTTAACACAAAAAAATTACAAGCTGCCCATTCTTTAATACAAAAACAGCTTCAAGCTAATCATATTAAACCTTCAACATCTCCTTTAAAATACTCCCATCTTTGTTGTCAAAAAAATCAAAAAAATGGCGTTTGTTACAAGATTTACAAACTGTCAATACTACTATACATCTTATGGGCGCTTTACAGCCAGGACTGCCTAGTCCAGTTGCTATTCCTGCTAATCATTACAAACTCATAATAAATTTAAAAGATTACTTTTTTACTATACATTTACATCCACAAGATTGTCAAAGGTTTGCCTTTAGTGTCCCTTCCATTAATTATAAAGAGCCTATACAACAATTTCATTAAAAAGTTTTGCCACAAGGTATGACTAATAGCCCAACTTTATGTCAAAAGTTTGTAAATTCAACTTTAAAGTCAACACGGCTAAAATATTCACAGCTATATATTATTCATTACATAGATAATATTTTAATTACAAAAAAACAAAAAATAAAAATAAATAAATGTTTTAGTTTTATACAAATCCAATTACAAACCTGGGGACTACATGTAGCTTCTAAAAAAGTTCAGTATGAGCCTCCTTTCTCTTATTTAGGTTTTCATTTATATCCCAAACAAGTTAAACCTCAAAAGGTTACTATTAAAACTCAACATTTACAAACTTTAAATGATTTTAAAAAATTGTTAGGCAATATCAATTGGTTAAGGCCATACTTAAAGCTTACTACTGCTGATCTTAAACCTTTGTTTGATATTCTTCAAAGTGATCCTAATCCTACCTCTCCTCGAGTTCTTACACCTGCTGCTTCAGCAGCCCTTAAACAAGTACAGAAAACTGTTGATAATCAATTTAGTACATATATTAACTACACTAAAACATTATTTCTTATTATTTTTCCTACATCGTATTCTCCCACAGGCCTATTGTGACAAGATGCCCCTCTTCTGTAAATTCATTTATCTACTTCTCCCACTAAAACTATTACTCCATATTATAAAAAAATTACTAAAGTTATTATAAAAGAACAACTTGATTCCATTACATATTTTGGTATTAAACCTACTCTTATTTGTCAGCCATATAATTCTAGTCATGTGAACTGGCTATATGCTTTCTCAAAACCCTGGAGTTTATCTTTAGCTGGGTTTACAAAAAAACAGCTTAATAATCGTTATCCAAAAACAAGCTGCTTCAATTCCTGTCCTGTCATCAAGTTATATTTCCTGTGATCACGCGTTTTGCCCCCATTCCTACAGGATATTCTGCTTTTACTGATAGATCTTCTTCTGACAAAGCTGCCTATACTATGTTCAATAAAACTCAGTTTTCATACCTCTTTTAAATCTACTCAGCTGATAAAATTGGCTACATTAATAGCTCTTTTTCAACATGTTCATAATCTCCCACTTAATGTCTTCACAGACAGTCAATATATTACAAATAATGTTCCTTACTTAAAAACTGTCAGTCGTATCCATTCTTCTTCCACAGTTTTCTCTCTATTTACTCAACTTCAAACTTTGATTTTACAACGCTCTCAACCTTTTTTTTATTACACACCTTCGTGCACATTCAAGATTGCCTGGTCCTTTAACACTAAAAATCAATTAACTAATAAAACTACTAAAATATTTTCTGTTTCTAAAACAACTACTGCTCATAATCTTCATCACTTAAATACTAATACCTTACGCCTTAAATATCGTATTACTCAAAAACAAACTCGTCAAATTGTAAAACAGTATTCTCAGTATGTAACATATTTACCTGTTCCTCATTTAGATGTTAATCCCAGGGGGCTTATCCCTGGACATATTTGACAAATAAATGTAACTCATGTTCCTAAATTTAAAAAAATTAAAATTTATCCATGTCTCTATAAATACTTACTCAGGTTTCATTTGTGCCTCTGCACAAATGGGTAAAACAACAAAACATATTATTGCTCACTGTCTTTATGCTTTTAATATTTTAAGATGCCCTCATCAAATTAAAACAAATAATGATCCAAAATATACCAGTTCTTCATTTCAAACTTTTTGTACACAATTTCAAATTGGCCATTCTACAGGTATACCTTATAACCCCCCCCAAAACAGAACATTATTAAACGTGCCCATAAAATTTTAAAACAATGGCTTCAAAACAAAAAGGGGGAATTTGGGGAGGAGGATCTGTGCATAGATGGTTAAATCACACTCTTTTATTTTAAATTTTTTACTTTTGGACGCTCATGGTCAGTCTGCTAGTGACCGTCACTGGCTAAGTCAAACCGCCTCTACATATGCTATGGTCGCTGGCGGGATCCTCTTACTAACCATTGGAATGGACCCGACCCTGTATTAATATGGGGACGAGGATCTGTTTGTATTTTTTCACAGAAAGAAAATGGAGCTCGCTGGCTGCGGAGCGGTTGGTGCGACAGGTCAACAATCATGACGTTGACAGGATTAATGATGATTTGGATTCCATTTCCAATCAGCAGTGAAATCTATTGGCGTTTATGCGGACCCCCATTGTTGCATCCAATGGTATGGGATGATAAGGAATTAATTGTATTAGTGAATAATACTAGGCTACTTGGAACTCCCTCAACTAGACAAATGAGTTTATATTCTAAATCAGTAGACTTTTGGTCAGGTAAAGGTGTGGATATACCTCTTTGTTTTACTAAACATCAGGATTCAAAATGCTTAACCATTGTACAACGTAATATTACAGTTCAACATAAACAAAAATCTAAAAAGAAAACAACAATTTTTATCAGTAAAATATCTATATGGTTGCCCAATGGGTTACAGTTTTCTGGAGAGATTCCACCTGATGATTTTTTACCATGTGAGGGACAAGCTCCCTAGTTTAACAAATCTCTTCATTGGAATAGATGCATAGGGGATAAATTTCTACAATACAACATCTCTGGATCAAATCGTCATATTAGAGACTGGTCAGGATCTGCTGGTAATATTAGAAGTACTTCATCCTGGACTAATGACTGGACAACTGGGTTGTCTGCAGGACTTTGGTGGACTGATCTGGGACATCGGCAGACATACACCTGGAAGATTGCTGCGACAATGGGAGGCATAAGGGTTAATTCTTTCTCCCAAAGTCAAGGTTCTTACAATGGAACTATTCCCCAAGGTTCTGTTATGGCATGTGTTGTTCCACCATATGCTATGCTTGCAGGTAGCATTAATGTTAAATGGATTACAGAACATACTGATCATTTTAATGTCACTTGTCATAATTGCACTCTTGCTATCTGTATTACTCCTAAAGAGTCATCTGTATTGGTAGTAAAGCAGCCAGCTTTTGCTATGTTACCTGTGAATTTAACTAAACCCTGGTATGATGAAAAGGTTTGCAAATCTTGAAAGAGTTAAAAAATGGTTTAAGTCGTCCAAAAAATGGTAGGGTTAATCATTGCAGGTATAGTAGCTTTTATTAGTTTATTAGCGTCAGTTACTGCCTCAGCTATAGCTTTGACTCAAAAATTCAAACAGCTCATTTTGTTAATAATTTGGCACAGAATGTATCTACAGCCTTAGGTACGCAGGAATCTATAGATAGAAAAATTGAAAAAAGTTAGATGCTTTATTTGATACTGTAAGTTTTTTAGAAGAAAAATACATGGTCTCAAGGTCACATCAAAACTACGTTGTCATGCAGATTTTGATTAGATTTGTATTACAACCAAACCTTTTAATTCCAGTTGGGATCGAGTTAAAAAACACCTTCAAGGAATTTGGCATCATGATAATATTTCCTTTGATCTTATTAATTTACATAATAAAGTATTAACTGTTCAGAATTCTCATTTATCTTTTGATGCTGCCCAAGCCGCAAGTGATTTTTTAACTACTCTACACTCTATACTTCCTAATTGGGGATCCTTTACAGCTTGGATCAAATACATAATTATCTTAGGAATAAGTATCTTATTGTTACTCTGCCTTTTGCTGTGTCTCATGTGTTTTTTGTTACAGCGTATACTACGGATTCGAAACAAAGTTCGTGGTATCCATCTTCGCACCCGCCCATGGCTCCCGCAGACTTTATCTTAAATTTGGCTCATGATGAACGTCCAGCTAGATTCCAGGATTTCATGACATGGTCATTTGGTAGATGTCAGGCAAAGCACTACAAAGGGGTAACTTATCCTAAAACCCCTGAGAGGTATACTTGGTCTGCACAGAGGTTGGTACCAAAATCATTTTCTGTTGCCCTTCCTCTCCTCTGCAAAAGGTACCAAGGGCATTCATTTAGAGGGGCCAAATCACTACTCTCCTACCTGTGATGTCTGTCATGAAGACGTTCTTTAAAAAAAACAAAAAGGGGGAGCTGTGGAGAGCCGGGTGCAGTCTTGGTTATTTCTTGACCTTGCTTTGTGCACAAAATACTTGGCTGACAGCCTAAGGCTTTAAGGGAGTTTGCTGAGACAAAGATTGTAATATTTCCCAGCCTGATGAGAGAGTTTGTCAAGGACAGAGTGTTTAGCCACAAGAAATATTATTGATAGACATTTTATCTGAGTTTCCCTCTCTGTGCAGCTGTGTAACTGGGACAAGTTCTCTGCTCTCAGGAGCTTCGTTGTTTTGCTTACTAGTTATAAGCTGAAACTTCTGCAATAAACTTTGAGCCTTGATCAGCATTTGTCTTGGCTCCATTCTTTGTGTCCTTGTCCTAGGATCATTCCAGCCCCCCTCTCTCAGGGTCCATTCAAAGTCGTGCCATGGGTCGGCACAGGTGATCCTCTGTTCGATGCAGGTGTTTTTAGTTACTAAGGAATGGATTATCCTCTGTTCAATGCAGGTGTTACTGTTATCTGAGGAATGGATAATCCCTCTCATCATGGCACCTACGGAAATGATCCTCTGTGACAAAGGTGTTGAACTGCAGGTTTTGATCTATACCTAAATAATGAATGAATGCAGGTGTTGTTCTTTACCTCCGGAATGGATGATCATATGTGCAATGCCAGTGTTGACTTTTCCTACAGATTGGAGGTCATGCAATGCAGGTGTTGAACTTTACCTAAGGAATGGATGATGACACTGTGAATTGCAGGTGTTTACTTTACGTAAGGAATAGATGATCCCTGTGCACTCCAGTAGTTTACCATTACCTAAGGAATGGATGATCTTTCGGTGCAATGCAGGTGTTTACCTATATACCTCACGGAATGGATGATCCTCTGTGCCATTCAGGTGTTGATCTATACCTAAGGAATAGATGATCCTCTATTCAGTTCGGTGTTTACCATTATAAAGGAATGGGTGATTGTGGTTTCGGGTGCAGTCTTGTTATTTTTTTGACCTTGCTTTGTGCACAAAATACTTGGCTGACAGTTTGCTTTAAGGGGAGTTTGTTGAGACAAAGATTGTAATATTTCCCAGCCTGATGAGAGAGTTTGTCAAGGACAGAGTGTTTAGCCACAAGAAATATTATTGATAGACATTTTATCTGAGTTTTTCCTCTCTGTGCAGCTGTAACTGGGACAAGTCTCTGCTCTCAGGAGCTTCGTTGTTTTGCTTACTAGTTATAAGCTGAAACTTCTGCAATAAACTTTGAGCCTTGATCAGCATTTGTCTTGGCTCCATTCTTGTGTCCTTGTCCTAGGATCATTCCAGCCCCCTCTCTCAGGGTCCGTTCAAAGTCGTGCTGGTCGGCACAGCTTGCCGAACAGGACCTGAGCACGAGGGTCTTCAGCAGGAACGCCAACCAGTGAAAGCACAAACAAAAATTGTGGGGTTAGTGGAGGCTGCCCACTCAACTCCAAACCAAGTAAGTTGGCGATATGGGACAAGCAAAAAGTAAAAGGCTCTCATCTCTGTAACTCGAGATCTTCTTAAGGCACAAGGAATTGGGATAGAATCTAAGTCTTTGAGTAAATTTTTGATTTTGTAAATAAAGCTAGTCCTGGTTTTTATAGAACAGGAGAAATTGATTCAGAAACATGGGACAAAGTTGGTAAAGATTTAAATGCTTTTCTTCATGTACAGGGACCACAAAAGGTGCCTGTGATAGCTTTTTCTTTGTGGTCTTTGATTAAGGATGCTCTAGACTCTAAAACCAAGGATAGCCTAATAAAACAGATGTTAGATCATACTAGGGAAATTATGAATGACATAAAAAGCCATGCCTCTAAAGAACCAGCAGCCTATCAACAACAATAAAAATTACAATCATTAAATATAGCTGACGATGATAATGATGATTTAGATGAGGAAGAAGCTGAGGAGTTAGAGAAGGAAACTGCTAAGTATCATTCTGACTGGGAGCCTGCTCCTCCTGCTGCCTCCTCCTTTGCTGCCTAACCAGGTTTTCGTGGTAAAATTAAAGAAAGTAGCTAACCTTCGAAAACAACTACAATTAGAAAAAGAAAAACAAAAATTAAAAAAAATTAAAACAAGTTAAAAGAGGAGAATTTAATCCATCCATTATACATGTTTCATCCCTTAATCCTGCTCGTCCCATTCTCAATTGTTCTCCTAGAGAATGTTATTAAAAAGACAGTAGAGTCAGGGAGAAGAAGGCACTCAAGAGTTTTCTTTAGTATGCCCTGTCACTGAATTTATAGACAATAATGCTGAGACAGCATGTTCAGTTTAACTTTAAAAAATCAAGAAATTGAATCTAGCTGCTAGTCAGTATGGTCCTACTGCTCCTTTTACCATGTCAATTGTAGAAGCTTTGTCACAAAAAATCCTTACCCCTGATGATTAAAAAACATTAGGTAAGACATGCCTATCAGGAGGGGATTATTTGTTGTGGAAGATAGAATTTTATGATCTTTGTAAAAAAACTGCTCTTATGAATCAACAAACAAAAAACGTAACATGAAATACAGATATGTTAACAGGAAAAAAAAATTATGCTAAAAATAATAATCAAATAATTTATACTGCAGTTTATCAACAAATTGCCACTGCCGCTCGGAGAGCGTGGACAACTCTTCCTTCTAAAGGGGAAGCAATAGAAAAAAATTTAACAAAAATTATTCAAAGACCTAATAAGCCCTATGCTGAGTTTGTAGACCGCTTGTTAAGAACTACAGACAAAGTATTTGGAGATGCTGGTGCTGGTATAGACTTTGTGAAACAATTAACTTTTGAAAATGCTAACACTGCCTGTAAGGCTGCTATCCGACCTTACAAAAAAAAGACTGATCTACAAGGTTATATTCAACTTTGCACAGATATAGATACAAGATATAATCAGGAAATAACGATGGCTGCTGCCTTACAAGAAATACCTTTCCAAATGGCTGCAGTAGCAGCACAAAATGGTAAATGTTTCTCTTGTGGTCGGGTGGGTCATATAAAAAAAATTGCCCTAAAAAAATCAAAATCAGTCTATAAATAATTCTCCTGGTCTCTGCCCACGATGTAAAAAAGAAAAAGCACTGGACAAATGATTGCCGCTCCAAAACTGATAAAGATGGCTGTCCTTTAAACAGAGTCAAAAAATGGAAGAGGGGCCAGCCCCAGGCCCCACAACAAAAATGTATGAGACGATACAATTTGTTCCAAAACAGCTTACAACCTGTCTCCAAGCTCTTGAGCCACCTCAGGGAGCGCCGGACTTGACTTGTGTTCCACCACCTACACAGTATTAACCCCAAAATGGGATTACAAACCTTACCCACAAAAATATGTGGTCCTTTACCTCCTAAAACAGTGGGTTTACTTCTAGAAAAAAATAACAATACTATACAAGGGCTACAAATTTTTCCCTAGAGTTGTTGATTGTAACTATACTAAAAAAATTAAAAATCATGACAAGAGTATCTCAGACTATATTTACTGTTATCCCAGGACAACAAATTGCTCAGTTATTATTGCTCCCATATATTGATACAGGCAATGCTGTATCTAAGACTTCTCGAGAAAACAAAAAATTTGGTTCCTCTAATACATATTGGGTAAAAACTATTAAAAAAAAACGACCAAGATTAACATTATGCCTTAATGGCAAAACATTTAAAGGTTTAATTGATACTAGAGCTGATGTTACTATATTATCTAGTTTGCATTGGCCATCTCACTGGCCTAAACATTCCACTAAAACTCAACTTAGAAAAATAAGACATGCCTCCTGTCCTAAACAAAGTGCCACTGAGTTATTATGAAAAGATAAAAAAAAAATTCAGGATATTGTAAGCCCTATATAGTTGATTCCTTGCCATTGAATCTCTGGGAGAGAGACATTTTGAGCCAAATAAAAATATTGATGTACAGCCCTAATGAGCTTGTTGCCTCCCAAATGTTAAATCAAAGTTTTCTTCCTAGACAAAGATTAAAAAAGACAAGTCAAGGTACTGTTGCTCCTTTTCATTTAAAATTTAAAATAGACACTTATAGTCTAAGATATTCCCCTTAGTGGCCACTGATCAAACCGTGCCACCCTGTACTAACCCAATAATTTGAAAAACTGATAAACCTGTCTGGGTGGATCAGTGGCCTTTAACACAAAAAAAATTACAAGCTGCCCATTCTTTAATACAAAAACAGCTTCAAGCTAATCATATTAAACCTTCAACATCTCCTTAAAATACTCCCATCTTTGTTGTCAAAAAAAATCAAAAAAATGGCGTTTGTTACAAGATTTACAAACTGTCAATACTACTATACATCTTATGGGCGCTTTACAGCCAGGACTGCCTAGTCCAGTTGCTATTCCTGCTAATCATTACAAACTCATAATAAATTTAAAAGATTACTTTTTTACTATACATTTACATCCACAAGATTGTCAAAGGTTTGCCTTTAGTGTCCCTTCCATTAATTATAAAGAGCCTATACAACAATTTCATTAAAAAGTTTTGCCACAAGGTATGACTAATAGCCCAACTTTATGTCAAAAGTTTGTAAATTCAACTTTAAAGTCAACACGGCTAAAATATTCACAGCTATATATTATTCATTACATAGATAATATTTTAATTACAAAAAACAAAAAATAAAAATAAATAAATGTTTTAGTTTTATACAAATCCAATTACAAACCTGGGGACTACATGTAGCTTCTAAAAAAGTTCAGTATGAGCCTCCTTTCTCTTATTTAGGTTTTCATTTATATCCCAAACAAGTTAAACCTCAAAGGTTACTATTAAAACTCAACATTTACAAACTTTAAATGATTTTAAAAATTGTTAGGCAATATCAATTGGTTAAGGCCATACTTAAAGCTTACTACTGCTGATCTTAAACCTTTGTTTGATATTCTTTCAAAGTGATCCTAATCCTACCTCTCCTCGAGTTCTTACACCTGCTGCTTCAGCAGCCTTAAACAAGTACAGAAAACTGTTGATAATCAATTTAGTACATATATTAACTACACTAAAACATTATTTCTTATTATTTTTCCTACATCGTATTCTCCCACAGGCCTATTGTGACAAGATGCCCCTCTTCTGTAAATTCATTTATCTACTTCTCCCACTAAAACTATTACTCCATATTATAAAAAAATTACTAAAGTTATTATAAAAGAACAACTTGATTCCATTACATATTTTGGTATTAAACCTACTCTTATTTGTCAGCCATATAATTCTAGTCATGTGAACTGGCTATATGCTTTCTCAAAACCCTGGAGTTTATCTTTAGCTGGGTTTACAAAACAGCTTAATAATCGTTATCCAAAAAACAAGCTGCTTCAATTCCTGTCCTGTCATCAAGTTATATTTCCTGTGATCACGCGTTTTGCCCCCATTCCTACAGGATATTCTGCTTTTACTGATAGATCTTCTTCTGACAAAGCTGCCTATACTATGTTCAATAAAACTCAGTTTTCATACCTCTTTTAAATCTACTCAGCTGATAAAATTGGCTACATTAATAGCTCTTTTTCAACATGTTCATAATCTCCCACTTAATGTCTTCACAGACAGTCAATATATTACAAATAATGTTCCTTACTTAAAAACTGTCAGTCGTATCCATTCTTCTTCCACAGTTTTCTCTCTATTTACTCAACTTCAAACTTTGATTTTACAACGCTCTCAACCTTTTTTTTATTACACACCTTCGTGCACATTCAAGATTGCCTGGTCCTTTAACACTAAAAAATCAATTAACTAATAAAACTACTAAAATATTTTCTGTTTCTAAAACAACTACTGCTCATAATCTTCATCACTTAAATACTAATACCTTACGCCTTAAATATCGTATTACTCAAAAACAAACTCGTCAAATTGTAAAACAGTATTCTCAGTATGTAACATATTTACCTGTTCCTCATTTAGATGTTAATCCCAGGGGGCTTATCCCTGGACATATTTGACAAATAAATGTAACTCATGTTCCTAAATTTAAAAAATTAAAATTTATCCATGTCTCTATAAATACTTACTCAGGTTTCATTTGTGCCTCTGCACAAATGGGTAAAACAACAAAACATATTATTGCTCACTGTCTTTATGCTTTTAATATTTTAAGATGCCCTCATCAAATTAAAACAAATAATGATCCAAAATATACCAGTTCTTCATTTCAAACTTTTTGTACACAATTTCAAATTGGCCATTCTACAGGTATACCTTATAACCCCCCAAAACAGAACATTATTAAACGTGCCCATAAAATTTTAAAACAATGGCTTCAAAAAACAAAAAAGGGGGAATTTGGGGGAGGAGGATCTGTGCATAGATGGTTAAATCACACTCTTTTTATTTTAAATTTTTTACTTTTGGACGCTCATGGTCAGTCTGCTAGTGACCGTCACTGGCGAAGTCAAACCGCCTCTACATATGCTATGGTCCGCTGGCGGGATCCTCTTACTAACCATTGGAATGGACCCGACCCTGTATTAATATGGGGACGAGGATCTGTTTGTATTTTTTCACAGAAAGAAAATGGAGCTCGCTGGCTGCCGGAGCGGTTGGTGCGACAGGTCAACAATCATGACGTTGACAGGATTAATGATGATTTGGATTCCATTTCCAATCAGCAGTGAAATCTATTGGGCGTTTATGCCGGACCCCCCATTGTTGCATCCAATGGTATGGGATGATAAGGAATTAATTGTATTAGTGAATAATACTAGGCTACTTGGAACTCCCTCAACTAGACAAATGAGTTTATATTCTAAATCAGTAGACTTTTGGTCAGGTAAAGGTGTGGATATACCTCTTTGTTTTACTAAACATCAGGATTCAAAATGCTTAACCATTGTACAACGTAATATTACAGTTCAACATAAACAAAAATCTAAAAAGAAAACAACAATTTTTATCAGTAAAATATCTATATGGTTGCCCAATGGGTTACAGTTTTCTGGAGAGATTCCACCTGATGATTTTTACCATGTGAGGGACAAGCTCCCTAGTTTAACAAATCTCTTCATTGGAATAGATGCATAGGGGATAAATTTCTACAATACAACATCTCTGGATCAAATCGTCATATTAGAGACTGGTCAGGATCTGCTGGTAATATTAGAAGTACTTCATCCTGGACTAATGACTGGACAACTGGGTTGTCTGCAGGACTTTGGTGGACTGATCTGGGACATCGGCAGACATACACCTGGAAGATTGCTGCGACAATGGGAGGCATAAGGGTTAATTCTTTCTCCCAAAGTCAAGGTTCTTACAATGGAACTATTCCCCAAGGTTCTGTTATGGCATGTGTTGTTCCACCATATGCTATGCTTGCAGGTAGCATTAATGTTAAATGGATTACAGAACATACTGATCATTTTAATGTCACTTGTCATAATTGCACTCTTGCTATCTGTATTACTCCTAAAGAGTCATCTGTATTGGTAGTAAAGCAGCCAGCTTTTGCTATGTTACCTGTGAATTTAACTAAACCCTGGTATGATGAAAAAGGTTTGCAAATCTTGAAAGAGTTAAAAAATGGTTTAAGTCGTCCAAAAAAAATGGTAGGGTTAATCATTGCAGGTATAGTAGCTTTTATTAGTTTATTAGCGTCAGTTACTGCCTCAGCTATAGCTTTGACTCAAAAAATTCAAACAGCTCATTTTGTTAATAATTTGGCACAGAATGTATCTACAGCCTTAGGTACGCAGGAATCTATAGATAGAAAAATTGAAAAAAAGTTAGATGCTTTATTTGATACTGTAAAGTTTTTAGAAGAAAAAATACATGGTCTCAAGGTCACATCAAAACTACGTTGTCATGCAGATTTTGATTAGATTTGTATTACAACCAAACCTTTTAATTCCAGTTGGGATCGAGTTAAAAAACACCTTCAAGGAATTTGGCATCATGATAATATTTCCTTTGATCTTATTAATTTACATAATAAAGTATTAACTGTTCAGAATTCTCATTTATCTTTTGATGCTGCCCAAGCCGCAAGTGATTTTTTAACTACTCTACACTCTATACTTCCTAATTGGGGATCCTTTACAGCTTGGATCAAATACATAATTATCTTAGGAATAAGTATCTTATTGTTACTCTGCCTTTTGCTGTGTCTCATGTGTTTTTGTTACAGCGTATACTACGGATTGAAACAAAGTTCGTGGTATCCATCTTGCACCCGCCCATGGCTCCGCAGACTTTATCTTAAATTTGGCTCATGATGAACGTCCAGCTAGATTCCAGGATTTCATGACATGGTCATTTGGTAGATGTCAGGCAAAGCACTACAAAGGGGTAACTTATCCTAAAACCCCTGAGAGGTATACTTGGTCTGCACAGAGGTTGGTACCAAAATCATTTTCTGTTGCCCTTCCTCTCCTCTGCAAAAGGTACCAAGGGCATTCATTTAGAGGGGCCAAATCACTACTCTCCTACCTGTGATGTCTGTCATGAAGACGTTCTTTAAAAAACAAAAAAGGGGGAGCTGTGGAGAGCCGGGTGCAGTCTTGGTTATTTCTTGACCTTGCTTTGTGCACAAAATACTTGGCTGACAGCCTAAGGCTTTAAGGGAGTTTGCTGAGACAAAGATTGTAATATTTCCCAGCCTGATGAGAGAGTTTGTCAAGGACAGAGTGTTTAGCCACAAGAAATATTATTGATAGACATTTTATCTGAGTTTCCCTCTCTGTGCAGCTGTGTAACTGGGACAAGTTCTCTGCTCTCAGGAGCTTCGTTGTTTTGCTTACTAGTTATAAGCTGAAACTTCTGCAATAAACTTTGAGCCTTGATCAGCATTTGTCTTGGCTCCATTCTTTGTGTCCTTGTCCTAGGATCATTCCAGCCCCCTCTCTCAGGGTCCATTCAAAGTCGTGCCGCGGGTCGGCACAGGTGATCCCTCTGTTCGATGCAGGTGTTTTTAGTTACCTAAGGAATGGATTATCCCTCTGTTCAATGCAGGTGTTTACTGTTATCTGAGGAATGGATAATCCCTCTCATCATGGCAGGTGTTTACCATTACATAAGGAATGGATGATCCCTCTGTGCAATGCAGGTGTTTAACTTAACCTAAGGAATGGATGATACCTCTGTTCATAACAGGTGTCTACCTTTACCTAAAGAAGGATGATCCCTATGTTCAACGCAGATTTCTACCTTTACTTAAGGAATGGATGATCCCTCTGTGCAATGCATGTGTATACCCTTACCTACGGAATACATGATCCCTCTGTGCATTGTAGGTGTTTACATTTACTTTAGGAATGGATGATCCCTGTGTGCATTGCAGTTGTTTACTATTATATTAGGAATGAATGTTCCCTGTGTGCAATGAAGGTGTTTACCTTTATAAAAGGTATGGCAGATTCCTCAGGGCAAAGCAGGTTTTGACCTTTACCTAAGGAATGGATGATCCCGCTGTGCAATGCAGGTGTTAACCTATACCTAAGGAATGAATGATCCCTATGTGAAATGCAGGTGCTGATCAGTACTTAAGGAATGAATGTTCCCTGTGTGCAATGAAGGTGTTTACCTTTACATAATGTATGGAAGATCCCTCAGGGCCAGGCAGGTTTTGACCTTTACCTAAGCAATGGATGATCCCTCTGTGCAATGCAGGTATTGACCTTTACCTAAGGAACGGATGATCCCTATGTGAAATGCAGGTGTTGACATTTACCTAAGGAAAGTATGATTCCTCTGTGCAATGCAGGTGTTGTCCTTTACCTAAGGAATGGATGATCCTCTATGCAATACAGGAGTTTACCTTTCGTAAGGAATTGATGTTATCTCTGTGCAATGCAGGCGTTCAGCTTTACCTAAGGAATGGGATGATCCACATGTGCAATGCAGGTGTGGATCTTTACCTAAGGAATAGGTGATACCTCTGTTCAATGCAGGTGTTTACCATTATCTAAGGAATGTATGATCCATCTGTTCAATGCAGTTGTTTACTTTCATGTAAGCAGTGGGATGATCCTCTGTGCATTGCAGGTGTTTACTATTACCTAAGGAATGGAACATGCCTATGTTCAATGGTGGCGTTTACATTTACCTAAGGAAGGATGATCCTCTGTGCAATGGAGGTGTTTACCTTTACCTAAGGAATGGGATGATCCTCTGTGCAATGCAGGTGTTTATTTTTACCTAAGGAATAGATGATCCCTCTGTTCAATGCAGGTGTTTACCTATACCTAAGGAATGGATGATCACTCAGTTCAATGCAGGTGTTTACCTTTACCTAAGGAATGAATGATCCCTCTGTGCATTGAAAGTGTTGATCTTTACTTAAGGAATACATCATCCCTCTGTTCAATGCAGGTGTTTCCCGTTATCTAAGGAATGGATGATCCCTCTGCTCAATGCATGTGTTTACAGTTACCTAAGGAATGGATGATCCCTCTGTGCAATGCAGGTGTTTACTGTTACCTAAGGAATGGATGATCCCTCAGTTAAATGCAGGTGTTATCCTTTTCAAAGGAATGGACGATCCTTCTGTGCTATGAATGTGTTGACATTTACCTAAGGAATGTACGATCCCTCTTTGCAATGCAGGTGTTGATATTTACCTAAGGAATAGGTGATCACTCTATTCAATGCAGTTGTTTACCATTATCTAAGGAATGGATGATCCCTCTGTTCAAGGCAGGTGTTTACCGATACCTAAGGAATGGATGATCCCTCTGTGAACTGCAGGTGTTTACCATTACCTAAATAAAGTATGATCCCTCTGTGCAATATATTTTTTACCATTACCTAAGGTTGTGATGATCCCTCTGTTCAATGCAGGTGTTTACCTTTACCTAAAGAATGGATGATTCCGCTGTGCAATGCAGATGTTGATCTTTACCTAAGGAAAAATGATCCCTCTGTTCAATGCCGGTGGTTACCATTATCTAACGAATAGATGATCCCTCGAGTTAATGCAGGTGCTTTTAGTTACCTAAGGAATGGATGATCCCTCTGGGCCATGCAGGTGTTTACCTTTACCTAAGCAAGGGAAGATCACTCAGTGTAATGCACATGTTGTCATTTACAGAAGGAATGGATGATTCTTCTGTGCTATGCTGGTGTTGACCTTTACCTCAGGTAAGGATGATCCCTCTATGCAATGCAAGTGTTTACACTTATCTAAGGAATGTATGATCCCTCTGTTCATGGAGGTGTTGACCTTTACCTAAGGAATGGATGATCCCTATGTAAAATGCAGTTGTTGAACTTTATCTAATGAATTGGTGATCCACCTGTTCAATGCAGGTGTTTAATGTTATCTAAGGAATGGATGATCCCTCTGCTCAATGCAGCTTTTTACAGTTACGTAAAGAATGGATGATGCCTCTGTTCAACATGAGGTGTTTATTTTAACTAAAGAAGGATGATCTCCCTGTTAAACACAGGTTTCTCCCTTTACCTAAGGAATCGATGATCCCTCTGTTCAATGCAGGTGTGTTTACCTTTAAATAAGGAATGGATGATACCTCTGTGCAATGTAGGTGTTGATCCTTACCTAAGAAATAGATGATCCCTCTGTTCAATGCAGGTGTGTTTACCTTTAAATAAGGAATGGATGATACCTCTGTGCAATGTAGGTGTTGATCCTTACCTAAGAAATAGATGATCCCTCTGTTCAATGCAATGTTTACCGTTTCTAATGAAGGGATGATTCCTCGGCTTTATGCAGGTGTTTTTAGTTATGCAAGGAATGGATGATGCCTCTGTAAAATGAAGGTGTTTACCTTTACCTAAGGAGAGGAAGATCCCTCTGTACAATGCAGGTGTTCATATTTACCTAAGGAATAGAGGGTCCCTCTGTTCAACTCAGGTGTTTACCCTTATATAAGGAATTTATGATCGATCTGCTCAAGGCAGGTGTTTACAGTTACCTAAAGAATGGATGATAACTCTGTTCATCTTAGGTGTATACCTTTCCTAAAGAAGGATGATCTCTCTGTTCAACAGGTTTCTACCTTTATGTAAGGAATGTATGATCCCTCTGTTCAATGCAGGTTTTTCCTTTACCTAAGAATTGGATGATCCTTTGTGCAATGCAGGTGTTTATCTTTAGGTAAGGAATAGATGGTCCCTCTGTTCAATTCAGCTGTTTAACGTTATCTAAGGAATGGATGTTCCCTCTGCTCAATGCAGGTGTTTACAGTTACCTAAGGAATTGATGATCCCTCCGTGCAATGCAGGTGTTTACATTTACCTAAGGAATGGAAGATCCCTCTGGGCAATGAAGGTGTTGTCCTTTACTGAGGAATGGATGATCATTCTGTGCAATGCAGGTGTTGAGATTTATCTAAGAAATGGATGATCCTTCTGTACAATGCAGGTGTTGATCCTTACCTAAGGAATATATGATCCCTCTGTTCAATGCAGGTGTTTACTGCTATCTAAGTAATGGATGACCCCTCTGCTCAATGCAGGTGTTTACAAATACGTAAGGAATGGATGATCCCTCTGTGCAATCCAGGTGTTTTCCTTTACCTAAGGAATGGATGATCCCTCTGTGCAATGCAGTTGTTGTCCTTTATCTAAGGAATGTATGATCCCTCTGTGCAATGCAGGTGTTAACCTTTACCTAAGGGAATGGGCTGATCCCTCTGTGCTGTGCAGGTGTTGATCTTTACCTAAGGAATAGATGATCCCTCTGTGGAATGCAGGTGTTTAGCGTTACCTAAGGAAAGGATAATCCCCCTCTGTGCAATACAGGTGTGTAACTTTACCTAAGGAATGAGATGATCCCTCTGTGCAATGCAGGAATTGATCTTTACTTAAGGAATGGATGATCCCTCTGTTCAATACAGGTGTTACCTTTCACTAAGGAATGGATGATACCTCTGTGCAATGCAGGTGTTGCTCTTTACCTAAGGAATAGATGATCCCTCTGTTCAATGCAGGTGTTTACCATTATCCAAGGAATAGATGATCCCTCTACTCAATAAAGGTGTTTACAGTTGCCTAAGGAAAGGATGATCCCTCTGTGCAATGGTGGTGTTGTCCTTTACATAAGGATGGATGATCCTTCTGTGCAATGCAGGTGCTCAAACTTACCTAAGGAATAGTTGATACTGTGTTCAATTCAGGTGTTGACCTTTACCTAAGGGAATCGGTTACACCTGTGCAATGCAGGTGCTCAAACTTACCTGGAATAGTTGATCCCTGTTCAATTCGGGTGTTGATCTTTACCTAAGGAATACATCATCCCTCTCTTCAATGCAGGTGTTTACCGTTATCTAAGGAATGGATGATCCCTCTGCTCCAATGCAGGTGTTTACAGTTACCAAAGGAATGGATGATACCTCTGTGCAATGCAGTTGTTTATCTTTACCAAAAGAATAGATGATCCCTCTGTTCAATGCAGGTGTTTCCGTTATCTAAGGAATGGATGATCCCACTGCTCGATGCAGGTGTTTACTGTTACCTAAGGAATGGATGATCCCTCTTTGCAATGCAGGTGTTTATATTTACCTAAGGAATTGAAGATCACTCTGTGCAATTCAGAGGTGTTGTCGTTTACATAAGGAATGGATGATCCTTCTGTTCTATGCAGGTGTTGACCTTTACCTTAAAGGAATGGATGATCCCTCTGTGCACTGCAGGTGTTCATACCAACAGAATAGGTGACCCCTGAGTTCAATTCAGGTGTTTACCATTATCTTAGGAATCGATGATCCCTCTCTTCATTGCAGGTGTTTACCTTTACCTAAAGAAGGGATGATCCTCTGTGCAATGCAGGTGTTTACCTTTACCTAAGGAAAATGGGATTATCCCTCTGTTCAATGCAGGTGTTAATCTTTATCTAAAGGAATTGATGATCCCTCTATTCAATGCAGGTGTTTTTAGTTGTCTAAGGAATGGATGATCCCTCTGTTCAATGCAGGTGTTTACATTTAACTAAGGAATGGATGATACCTCTGTGTGTAATGCAGGTGTTTCATTTACAGAAGGAATGGATGAAGATCCCTCTGTGCAATGCTGGTGTTGACCATTACCAATGCAAGGTATCTTTAATTAGGGAATGGATCTCCCTCTGTGCAATGCAAGTGTTGACCTTATCTAAGGAATGTATGATCCCTCTGTTCAATGCAGGTGTTGACCTTTACCTAAGGAATGGATGATCCCTGTGTAAAATGCAGTTGTTGAACTTTATCTAATGAATGGATGATCCTCCGTGTTCAATGCAGGTGTTTAATGTTATCTAAGGAATGGATGATCCTCTGCTCAATGCAGGTTTTTACCTTTACATGAAAGAATGGATGATGCCTCTGTTCAACGTGCAGGTGTTTATTTTAACTAAAGAAGGATGATCTCCTGTTCAAGGCCACCACCTAAAGGAATCGATGATCCTCTGTTCAACCCAGGTCGAAAAACCAAAAAATAAGGAATGGATGATCCTCTGTTCAATGCAGGTGTTGACCCTTACCTAATGAATAGATGATCCTCTGTTCAATGCAGTGTGTTTACCTTTAAATAAGGAATGGATGATACCTCTGTGCAACCAAGGTGTTGATCCTTACCTAAGAAATAGATGATCCCTCTGTTCAATGCAATCTTTTACATTTTCTAATGAATGGATGATTCCTCTGTTTATTGCAGGTGTTTACCTTTACCTAAGGAATGGATGATGCCTCTGTAAAATGAAGGTGTTTACCTTTACCTAAGGAATGGATGAGTCCTCTGTGCAATGCAGGTGTTTATATTTACCTAAGGAATAGAGGTCCCTCTGTTCAATGCAGGTGTTTATCTTTATATAAGGAATGGATGATCGATCTGCTCAAGGCAGGTGTTTACAGTTACCTAAAGAATGGATGATCCCTCTGTTCAATGTAGGTGTATACCTTTACTAAAGAAGGATGATCTCTCTGTTCAATGCAGGTTTTTACCTTTATGTAAGGAAATGGATGATCTTCTGTTCAATGCAGGTTTTTCCTTTACCTAAGAAATGGATGATCCTTTTGTGCAATGCAGGTGTTTATCTTTAGGTAAGGAATAGATGGTCCTCTGTTCAATTCAGGTGTTTAACGTTATCTAAGGAATGGATGTTCCCTCTGCTCAATGCAGGTGTTTACAGTTACCTAAGGAATTGATGATCCCCTCTGTGCAATGCAGGTGTTTACATTTACCTAAGGAATGGATGATCCCTCTGGGCAATGAAGGTGTTGTCCTTTACTGAGGAATGGATGATCATTCTGTTCAATGCAGGTGTTGAGATTTATCTAAGAAAATGGATGATCCCTCTGTACAATGCAGGTGTTGATCCTTACCTAAGGAATGGATGATCCCTCTGTTCAATGCAGGTGTTTACCTTTATCTAAGTAATGGATGACCCCTCTGCTCAATGCAGGTGTTTACAAATACGTAAGAATGGATGATCCCTCTGTGCAATCCAGGTGTTTACCTTTACCTAAGGAATGGATGATCCCTCTGTGCAATGCAGTTGTTGTCCTTTATCTAAGGAATGGATGATCCCTCTGTGCAATGCAGGTGTTTACCTTTACCTAAGGAATGGGCTGATCCCTCTGTGCAGTGCAGGTGTTGATCTTTACCTAAGGAATAGATGATCCCTCTGTGGAATGCAGGTGTTTACCGTTACCTAAGGAATGGATAATCCCTCTGTGCAATACAGGTGTGTAACTTACCTAAGGAATGAGATGATCCTCTGTGCAATGCAGGTGTTGATCTTTATCTTAAGGAATGGATGATCCCTCTGTTCAATACAGGTGTTACCTTTCACTAAGGAATGGATGATACCTCTGTGCAATGCAGGTGTTGCTTTACCTAAGGAATAGATGATCCCTCTGTTCAATGCAGGTGTTTACCATTATCCAAGGAATAGATGATCCCTCTACTCAATAAAGGTGTTTACAGTTGCCTAAGGAATGGATGATCCCTCTGTGCAATGGTGGTGTTACCTTTACCAAAGGAATGGAAGATCCCTCTGTGCAATGCAGGTGTTCAAACTTACCTAAGGAATGGTTGATCTTTGTGCAATGCAGGTGTTGACCTTTACCTAAGGAATCGATGATCCTTCTGTGCAATGCAGGTGTTCAAATTTACCTAAGGAATAGTTGATCCTGTGTTCAATTCAGGTGTTGATCTTTACCTAAGGAATATTTGATCCTCTGTTCAATGCAGGTGTTTACCTTTATCTAAGGAATGGATGATCCCTCTGCTCAATGCAGGTGTTTACAGTTACCTAAGGAATGGATGATACCTCTGTGAAATGAATTTGTTTATCTTTACCAAAGGAATAGATGATCCCTCTGTTCAATGTGAGGTGTTTACCATTATCTAAGGAATGGATGATCCCTCTGCTCAATGCAGGTGTTTACAGTTACCTAAGGAATGGATGATCCTCTGTGCAATGCACGTGTTTACCTTTACCTAAGGAATTGAAGATCCCTCTGTGCAATGCAGGTGTTGTCGTTTACATAAGGAATGGATGATCCTTCTGTTCTATGCAGTTGTTGACCTTTACCTCAGGAATGGATGATCCCTCTGTGCAATGCAGGTGTTCATATTTACCTAAGGAATAGGATGATCCCTGTGTTCAATTCAGGTGTTTACCATTATCTTAGGAATGGATGATCCTTCTTCATTGCATTTACCTTTACCTAAGGAAGGATGATCCTCTGTTAACAGGTGTTTTTACCTAAGGAATGGATTATCCCTCTGTGCAATGCAGGTGTTAATAATCTTTTAAGGAATTGATGATCCTCTATTCAATGCAGGTGTTTACTATTGTCTAAGGAATGGGTGTTGACCTTTACCTAGATTATGGATCATCTCTCCGTGAAAATGCAGGTGTTGATCTTCGCCTAAAGGAATAGATGATGATCTCTCTGTGCAAGGCAGGTGTTTACCTTACATAAGAAATAGATGAGTCGGCCGTGGTGGCACATGCCTTTAATCCCAGCACTCAGGGAGGCAGAAGTAGGGAGGATCGCCGTGAGTTCAAGGCCACCCCAGACTACATAGTTAATTCCAGGTCAGCCTGGGCCAGAGTGAGACCTCACTGAAAAACCAAAAATAAAAAGAAATAGATGATCCTTTGCTCAATGCAGTTCTTTACCATTATGTAAGCAATGATTGATCCCATGTTCAATTCAGGTGTTTACCTTTACTTAAGATATGGATGATACCTCTGTTCAACGAGGTGTTTCCCTTTACCTAAAGAAGTTTGTCCCTCGGTTAAACTCCAGGTTTTACCTTTCCCTAAGGAATGGATGATCCTCTGTGCATTGCAGTTGTTTACCTTTACCTAATGAATGGATGATCCCTTTAGCATTGCAGGCAGTTACATTTACCTTAGGAATGGATGATCCTCTGTTCATTGCAGGTGTTTAAAATTACCTAAGAAAAGGAAGATCCTCTGTTCAATGCATGTGTTTATCTTTAAATAGGAAGGGATTATCCTTCTGGGCCAGGCAGGTGTTCACCATTACCTAAGGAATAGATGATCCTCTGTTCGATGCAGGTAAGCCACCGTTATCAAAAAATAGATTATCCCACTGTTCAATGTAGGTGTTTACCATTTCTAAGGAATGGATGATCCTTTTTGCAATGCAGGTGTTTACATTTACCTAAGGAATGAATGATTCTTCTGTGTAATGCAGGTGTTGTTCTTTACCTAAGGAATAGATGGGCCCTCTGTTCAATGCATGTGTTGAAATTTACGTAATAAATGGAGGATCCCTCTGTTCAATGCAGGTGTTTACAGTTACTAAAGGAATGGATGGTCCTCTGTGCAATGCAGGTGTTGATGTTTATCTAAGGAATGGATGATCCCTCTGTGCATTGCAGGTGTTTACCTTTACCTGAAGAAGGTTGATCCTTCTGTTCGACGTGCATGTTTCTACTTTTTCTTAATGAATGGATGATCCCTCTGTGCATCGAGAGGTGTTTACCTTTACCTAAATAATGGATGATCCTCTGTGCAATGCAGTGTTTACCTTTATCAAAGTAATAGGATGATCCCTCTGTGCAATGGTGTTGATATGTACTTAAGGAATATATGAACCCCTCTGTTCAATGCAAGTGTTAAACGTTATCTCAGGAATGGATGATCTCTATTCAATGCGCGTGTTTACAGTTACAAGGAATGGATTATCCCTCTGTGAAATGCAGGTGTTTACCTATACCTATGGAATGCGATGATCCCTCTGTGCAATGCAGGTGTGGATCTTTACCTAAGGAATAGATGATTCCTCTGTTCAATGCAATGAGCTATCGTTATCTAAGGAATGAATTATACCTCTGTTCAATTCAGGTTTTTACTTTTACATAAGGAATGGGTGAGATACCTCTGTTTAACACAGGTGTTTACCTTTACCTAAAGAAGATGATCCATCTGTTCAAATGCAGTTTCTACCTTTTCTTAAGGAATGGATGATCGCTTTGTGCCTTGCAGGTGTTTATATTTACCTTAGGAATGGATGATCCTTCTGTGCATTGCAGGTGTTTACCATTACCTAAGGAATGGAAGACAGATCTGTTCAATGGATGTGCTTACCTTTACCAAAGGAATGGATGTTCCTGTATTGCAATGCAAGTGTTTACCTTTACATAAGGAATGGATGATCCTCTGTGCAATGCAGGTGTTTACCATTATCTAAAGGAATAGATAATCCCTGTGCTCCAATGCAGGTGTTTACAGTTACCTAAGGAATGGATGATCCCACTGTGCAATGCAGGTGTTTACCTTACCTACGGATTGGAGATTACTCTATGCAATGCAGGTGTTGTCCTTTACATAATGAATGGATGATCCTTCTGGGCTATGCAGGTGTTGACTTTTACTAAGAAATGGATGATCCCTCTGTTCAAGGTGTTGAACAGGAATAGATGATCCTCTTTCAATACAGGTGTTTACCGTTATCTAATTAAAGGATGATTCCTCTGTTCAAAGCAGGTGATTACCATTACCTAAGGAATGGATGAACCTCTGTGCAATGAAGGTGTTTACCTTTACTTAAGGAATGGATGATCCTCTGTGCAATGCAGGTGTTTAACTTACTTATGGAATGTGATGATCCTTCTGTGCAATGCAGGTGTTGATCTTTACCTAAGGAATAGATGATCACTCTGTTCAAGGCAGGTGTTTACCGTTATTTAAGGAATGTATGATACCTCTGTTCAACGCATGTTTACCTTTACATAAAGAAGGATGATCCTTCTGTTCAACGCAGTGTTTATACCTTTACTAAAGGAATAGATCATCCCCATGTGCATTGCAGGTGTTTATATTTACCTTATGAGTGGATGATTCTTCTGTGTATTGCAAGTGTTTAGTATTACATAAGGAATGGAAGATCCTCTGTTCAATGCAGGTGTTTACCTTTACCAAAGGAATGGATGTTCCCTGTGTCCAATGCAGTTGTTTACATTTACATAAGGAATGGATGATCCCTCTGGCCAGGCAGGTGTTGACCATTACCTAAAAATGATGATCTCTCTGTTCAATGCAGGTGTTGACCTTTAACTAAGGAATGGGTGATCCCTCTGTTCAATGCAGGTGTTCACCTCTTACCTAAGGAATGATCCCTCTGGACAGGCGCAGGTGTTTACCTTACCTCAGGAATGGATGATACTCTGTTCAATGCAGGTGTTAACGTTTATGTAGAATGGGATGAACCTTGCGGCAATGCAGGTGTTTACTATTACCTAAGGAATGCATGATCCCTCTGTTCAAGGCAGGTGTTTAAGTTTATGTAAGGAAAGGGATGATTCTCTGTGCATTTCAAGTGTTTACTATTACCTAAAGAATGGAAGATGCCTACGTTCAATGCTTTGTGTTTACCTAAGGAAGGAAAAGCTCTGTTAAGTGGAAGTGTTTTATCTTTACCTAATGAATGGAAGATCCTCTGGGCAATGCAGTTGTCCTTTACCAAAGGAATTGATGATCATTCTGTGCAATGCAGATGTTGAAATTTACTTAAGGAATGGATGATCCCTCTGTGAAATGCAGGTGTTGATCTTTATCTAATGTATAGATGATCCTCTGTTCAATGCAGGTGTTTACCATTATCTAAGGAATGAATGACTCCTGTGTTCAATGCAGGTGTTTACCATTACTTAATGAATGGATGATCCTTCTGTGCAATGCAGATGTTTAACTTCACCTAAAGAATGGATGATCCCTCTGTTCAATGCAGGTGTTTACCTTTTACCTTAGGAATGGATGACCCTCTGGGCAATGCAGGTGTTTTCCTTTACCTAAGGAATGGATGATCCCTCTGACCAGACAGGTGTTATACAGGGAATGGATGAGTCTCTCTGTGTCCAATGCGGGTGTTTACATTTATATAAGGACTTGATGATCCTTCTGTGCATTGCAGATGTTCTTACTTTTGCATAAGGAATGGATGATCCTTCCTGTTCAATGCACGTGTTTACCGTTATCTAAAGACGTAGATGTTTATATTCCTCTAAGGAATATATGATCACTCTGTTCAATGCAGGTGCCTTAGGAAACAATAAGTCCCCTCTCTGCAATGCAGGTGTTTATCTTTACCCCTAAGGAATGTAATCCCTCTGTGCAATGCAGGTGTTTACCTTTACCTAAGCAATGTCATGATCACTCTGTGCAGAGTGCAGGGTGTTGATATTGACCTAATGAATAGATGATCCCTCTGTTCAATATAGGTTTTTACCCATATCTAAGGAATGGATGCTCTCTGTTAAATGCACGTGTTTTCCTTACCTAAGAAATGGATGATCCCTCTGTGCATTGCAGGTGTGCTTTGTACCTAAGGAATGGATGATCCCTCTGTTCAAGGCAGGTGTTTACCATTATCTAAGG
>JAEOAD010000293.1:0-71279 GCA_036365145.1 Orientallactaga sibirica
GTGCTGAACAAGATTATTTCACACAGTACACTGTTCGCCAATGAAGAATGTTCTTTTTCTTACCAGAACACAGCAGAAAAGAAACGAAACTAGTAAACTGTACAACTCTTAGGTTGCACAAAACGAGGAATTTTAGAACTTGCTGTGATCACCACTCTTTGTACAAGAGCTAATCATTCCTAGAGCCAAACAAGCTTTATTTTCGCTCAGTACAGTGTTTGGTAAAGAAGATGTTCTTTTCTTGCAAAGCATTAGAAACAGAAACGTGAAACTAGCAAATTCTACAACTTGTTAAGTTGTACAAACTAGGAGAGTTTGAACTTGCTGTGATCTACACTCTTTGTAGAAAAGCAGCTCATTCCTGGAGCTGAACAAGCCTATTTCGCACAGTAGAGTGTTTGGCAATGAAGATGTTTCTTTTCTTGCAAACTACATTAGAAACGAAATGAAACTAGCAAATTCTACAACATTACAGTTGTACAAAGTAGGAGAGTATGAACTTGCTGTGATCTACACTCTTTGTAGAAAAGCAACTCATTCCTAGACCTGAACAAGCTTATTAAGTGCACAGGAGTGTTTGGAAATGAAGATGTTTCTTTTCTTACAAAACTACATTAGAAACAAAACGAAAATAGCATATTCTACAACTTTTTAAGTTGTTTAAAAACTAGGAGAGTTTGAACTTGCTGTGACCTACACTCTTTGTAGGTGAAGAGCAAATCATTCCTAGAGCCAAACAATCTTATTTTCTCAGTACAGGGTTTGGCAATGAAGATGTTTCTTTTCCTACCAAACTAGATTAGAAAGGAATCGAAACTAGTTAAATTGTACAACTTGTTAAGTTGCACAAACTAGAGAGTTTCAACTTGCTATGATCTACACTCTTTGTAGAAAAGCTACTCATTCCTAGTGCTGAACAAGCTTATTTCCGCACAGTACATTGTTATGAAATTAAGAAGTTTCTTTTCTTACCAAACTACATTAGAAATGAAGCGGAACTAGTAAATTGTACAACTTGTTAGATTGCACAAACTAGGAAAGTTAGAACTTGCTGTGATCTACACTCTTTGTAGAAAAGCAACTGATTCCCAGAGATGAACAAGCTTATTTCGCACGGTACAGTGTTCGGCAATGAAGATCTTTCTTTTCTTACCAAACTACAGTAGAAACGAACCGAAACTAGAAAATTCTACAACTTGTTAAGTTGTACAAACTAGTAGAGTTTGAACTTGCTATGATCTACACTCTTTGTAGAAAAGCAACTCATTCCTAGAGCTGAACAAGCTCAGTACAGGGTACGGCAATGAAGATGTTTCTTTTCTTACCAAACTACATTAGAAACGAAACTGAACTTGTAAATTGTATAATTGGTAAGATTGCACAAACTAGGAAAGTTAGAACTTGATGTGATCTACACTCTTTGTAGAAAAACAACTCATTGCTGGAGCCGAACAAGCTTATTTCGCTCAAAATAGTGTTTATAACGAAGATGTTTCTTCTCTTACCAAACTACATTAGAAACGAAAAGAAACTAGGACATTCTACAACTTGTTGTTGTACAAACTAGGAGACTTTGAACTTGCTATGATCTACACTCTTTTTAGAAAAGCAACTCATTCCAAGAGCCGAACAAGCTTATTTCGCACAGTAGAGTGTTTGGCAATGAAGATGTTTCTTTTCTTACTAAGCAACATTAGAAAAGAAGGGAACTAGTAAATTGTATAATTTGTAACATTGCAAAAACGAGGAAAGTTAGAACTTGCTGTGATCTACACTCTTTGTCGACAAGCAACTGATTCCGAGAGATGAACAAGCTTATTTCGCTCAGTACAGGGTTCGGCAACGAAGATGTTTCTTTTCTTACCAAATTACAACAGAAATCAAAGGGAAGTTGTAAATTCTACAACTTGTTAAGTTGTACAAACTAGGAGAGTTCAAACTTGCTATGATCTACACTCTTTGTAGAAAAGCATCTCATTCCTAGAGCTGAACAAGCTTATTTCGCACAGTAGAGTGTTTGGCAATGAAGAGGTTTCTTTTCTTACCAAACTACATTAGAAACGAAATAAACCAGTAGCGTGTACAACTTGTGAAGTTGTACAAACTCGGAGAGTTTGCACTTGCTGTGATCTACACTCTTTGTAGAAAAGCAGTTCATTCCTAGAGTTGAACAAGCTTATTTCGCACAGCAGAGTGTTTGGCAATGAAGATGTTTCTTTTCTTACCAAACTACATTACAAACGAAACGAAAGTAGCATATTCTACACCTTTTAAGTTGTACAAAATAGGAGAGTTTGAACTTACTGTGATCTACCCTCTTTGTAGAAAAGCAGCTCATTCCTAGAGCTGAACAAGCTTATTTCGCACAGTAGAGTGTTTGGCAATGAAGATGTTTCTTTTCTTACCAAACTACATTAGAAACGAACGACACCAGGAAATTGTACAACTTGTTAAGTTGTACAAACTAGGAGAGGTTGAACTTGCTGTGATCTACACTCTTTGTAGAAAGGCATTGTTTGTAGAAACGCCATTCATTCCTAGTGCTGAACAAGATTATTTCACACAGTACACTGTTCGCCAATGAAGATGTTTCTTTTCTTACCAAACTACAGCAGAAAAGAAACGAAACTAGTAAACTGTACAACTTCTTAGATTGCACAAACGAGGAAAGTTTGAACTTGCTGTGATCTACACTCTTTGTACAAGAGCTAATCATTCCTAGAGCCAAACAAGCTTATTTCGCTCAGTACAGTGTTTGGTAAAGAAGATGTTTCTTTTCTTACCAAACTACATTAGAAACGAAACGAAACTAGCAAATTCTACAACTTGTTAAGTTGTACAAGCTAGGAGAGTTTGAACTTGCTGTGATCTACACTCTTTGTAGAAAAGCAGCTCATTCCTGGAGCTGAACAAGCTTATTTCGCACAGTAGAGTGTTTGGCAATGAAGATGTTTCTTTTCTTACCAAACTACATTAGAAACGAAATGAAACTAGCAAATTCTACAACTTGTGAAGTTGTACAAAGTAGGAGAGTATGAACTTGCTGTGATCTACACTCTTTGTAGAAAAGCAGCTCATTCCTAGACCTGAACAAGCTTATTTCGCACAGTAGAGTGTTTGGAAATGAAGATGTTTCTTTTCTTACAAAACTACATTAGAAACGAAACGAAACTAGCATATTCTACAACTTTTTAAGTTGTACAAACTAGGAGAGTTTGAACTTGCTGTGACCTACACTCTTTGTGCAAGAGCTACTCATTCCTAGAGCCAAACATGCTTATTTCGCTCAGTACACTGTATGGTAATGAAGATGTTTCTTTTCTTACCAAACTACATTAGAAACGAAACGAAACTAGCAAATTCTACAACTTGTTAAGTTGTACAAACTAGGAGAGTTTCAACTTGCTATGATCTACACTCTTTGTAGTAAAGCAACTCATTCCAAGAGCTGAACAAGATTATTCCGCACAGTAGAGTGTTTGGCAATGAAGATGTTTCTTTTCTTACCAAACTACATTGGAAACGAAACGAAACCAGTAAATTGTATAACTTGTTAGATTGCACAAACGAGGAAAGGTAGAACTTGCTGTGATCTACACTCTTTGTAGAAAAGCAACTGATTCCTAGAGATGAACAAGCTTATTTCACACGGTAAAGTGTTCGAAAATGAAGATCTTTCTTTTCCTACCAAACTACAGTAGAAACGAACCGAAACTAGAAAATTCTACAACTTGTTAAGTTGTACAAACTAGTAGAGTTTGAACTTGCTTTGGTCTACACTCTTTGTAGAAAAGCAACTCATTCCTAGAGCTGAACAAGCTCAGTACAGGGTACGGCAATGAAGATGTTTCTTTTCTTACCAAACTACATTAGAAACGAAACTGAACTTGTAAATTGTATAATTGGTAAGATTGCACAAACTAGGAAAGTTAGAACTTGATGTGATCTACACTCTTTGTAGAAAAACAACTCATTGCTGGAGCCGAACAAGCTTATTTCGCTCAAAATAGTGTTTGGCAACGAAGATGTTTCTTCTCTTACCAAACTACATTAGAAACGAAAAGAAACTAGGACATTCTACAACTTGTTAAGTTGTACAAACTAGGAGACTTTGAACTTGCTATGATCTACACTCTTTTTAGAAAAGCAACTCATTCCAAGAGCCGAACAAGCTTATTTCGCACAGTAGAGTGTTTGGCAATGAAGATGTTTCTTTTCTTACTAAGCAACATTAGAAAAGAATGGAACTAGTAAATTGTATAATTTGTAAGATTGCAAAAACGAGGAAAGTTAGAACTTGCTGTGATCTACACTCTTTGTCGACAAGCAACTGATTCCGAGAGATGAACAAGCTTATTTCGCTCAGTACAGGGTTCGGCAACGAAGATGTTTCTTTTCTTACCAAATTACAACAGAAATCAAAGGGAAGTTGTAAATTCTACAACTTGTTAAGTTGTACAAACTAGGAGAGTTCAAACTTGCTATGATCTACACTCTTTGTAGAAAAGCATCTCATTCCTAGAGCTGAACAAGCTTATTTCGCACAGTAGAGTGTTTGGCAATGAAGAGGTTTCTTTTCTTACCAAACTACATTAGAAACGAAAGAAACCAGTAACGTGTACAACTTGTGAAGTTGTACAAACTCGGAGAGTTTGCACTTGCTGTGATCTACACTCTTTGTAGAAAAGCAGTTCATTCCTAGAGTTGAACAAGCTTATTTCGCACAGCAGAGTGTTTGGCAATGAAGATGTTTCTTTTCTTACCAAACTACAATACAAACGAAACGATAGTAGCATATTCTACACCTTTTAAGTTGTACAAAATAGGAGAGTTTGAACTTACTGTGATCTACCCTCTTTGTAGAAAAGCAGCTCATTCCTAGAGCTGAACAAGCTTATTTCGCACAGTAGAGTGTTTGGCAATGAAGATGTTTCTTTTCTTACCAAACTACATTAGAAACGAACGAAACCAGCAAATTGTACAACTTGTTAAGTTGTACAAACTAGGAGAGTTTGAACTTGCTGTGATCTACACTCTTTGTAGAAAGGCACTGTTTGTAGAAACGCCATTCATTCCTAGTGCTGAACAAGATTATTTCACACAGTACACTGTTCGCCAATGAAGATGTTTCTTTTCTTACCAAACTACAGCAAAAAAGAAACGAAACTAGTAAACTGTACAACTTCTTAGGTTGCACAAACGAGGAAAGTTTGAACTTGCTGTGATCTACACTCTTTGTACAAGAGCTAATCATTCCTAGAGCCAAACAAGCTTATTTCGCTCAGTACAGTGTTTGGTAAAGAAGATGTTTCTTTTCTTACCAAACTACATTAGAAACGAAACGAAACTAGCAAATTCTACAACTTGTTAAGTTGTACAAGCTAGGAGAGTTTGAACTTGCTGTGATCTACACTCTTTGTAGAAAAGCAGCTCATTCCTAGAGCTGAACAAGCTTATTTCGCACAGTAGAGTGTTTGGCAATGAAGATGTTTCTTTTCTTACCAAACTACATTAGAAACGAAATGAAACTAGCAAATTCTACAACTTGTGAAGTTGTACAAAGTAGGAGAGTATGAACTTGCTGTGATCTACACTCTTTGTAGAAAAGCAGCTCATTCCTAGACCTGAACAAGCTTATTTCGCACAGTAGAGTGTTTGGAAATGAAGATGTTTCTTTTCTTACCAAACTACATTAGAAACGAAACGAAACTAGCATATTCTACAACTTTTTAAGTTGTACAAACTAGTAGAGTTTGAACTTGGTGTGACCTACACTCTTTGTGCAAGAGCTACTCATTCCTAGAGCCAAACATGCTTATTTCGCTCAGTATACTGTATGGTAATGAAGATGTTTCTTTTCTTACCAAACTACATTAGAAACGAAACGAAACTAGCAAATTCTACAACTTGTTAAGTTGTACAAACTAGGAGAGTTTCAACTTGCTATGATCTACACTCTTTGTAGTAAAGCAACTCATTCCAAGAGCTGAACAAGATTATTCCGCACAGTAGAGTGTTTGGCAATGAAGATGTTTCTTTTCTTACCAAACTACATTGGAAACGAAACGAAACCAGTAAATTGTATAACTTGTTAGATTGCACAAACGAGGAAAGGTAGAACTTGCTGTGATCTACACTCTTTGTAGAAAAGCAACTGATTCCTAGAGATGAACAAGCTTATTTCGCACGGTAAAGTGTTCGAAAATGAAGATGTTTCTTTTCCTACCAAACTACAGTAGAAACGAACCGAAACTAGAAAATTCTACAACTTGTTAAGTTTTACAAACTAGTAGAGTTTGAACTTGCTATGATCTACACTCTTTGTAGAAAAGCAACTCATTCCTAGAGCTGAACAAGCTCAGTACAGGGTACGGCAATGAAGATGTTTCTTTTCTTCCCAAACTACATTAGAAACGAAACGGAACTTGTAAATTGTATAATTTGTAAGATTGCACAAACTAGGAAAGTTAGAACTTGATGTGATCTACACTCTGTAGAAAAACAACTCATTGCTGGAGCCTAACAAGCTTATTTTGCTCAGAATAGTGTTTGGCAACGAAGATGTTTCTTCTCTTACCAAACTACATTAGAAACGAAAAGAAACTAGTACATTCTACAACTTGTTAAGTTGTACAAACTAGGAGAGTTAGAACTTGCTGTGATCTACACTCTTTATAGAAAAGCAACTGATTCCCAGAGCTGTACAAGCTTATTTCGCACAGTAAAGTGTTCGGCAATGTAGATCTATCTTTTCTTACAAAACTACAGTAGACACGAACCGAAACTAGTAAATTCTACAACTTGTTAAGTTGTACAAACTAGTAGAGTTTGAACTTGCTTGGATCTACACTCTTTGTAGAAAATCAACTCATTCCTAGAGCTGAACAAGCTTATTTCACACAGTAGAATGTTTGGCAAAGAAGATGTTTCTTTCCTTACCAAACTACATTCGAAAAGAAACGGAACTATTAAATTGTACAACTTTTATATTGCACCAACGAGGAAAGTTAGAACTTGCTGTGATCTACACTATTTGTCGACAAGCAACTGATTCCGAGAGATGAACAAGCTTATTTCGCCCAGTACAGGGTTCGGCAACGAAGATGTTTCTTTTCTTACCAAACTACAACAGAAATCAAATGGAAGTAGTAAATTCTACAACTTGTTAAGTTGGATAAACTAGGAGAGTTCAAACTTGCTATGATCTACACTCTGTAGAAAAGCTACTCATTCCTTGTGCTGAACAAGCTTATTTTGCACAATACATTGTTCCGAAACTAAGATGTTTCTTTTCTTACCAAACTACATTAGAAACGAAGCGGAACTAGTGAATTGTTCAACTTGTTAGATTGCACAAACTAGGAAAGTTAGAACTTGCTGTGATCTACATTCTTTGTAGAAAAGCAACTCATTGCTCGAGCCGAACAAGCTTTTTTCTCTCAGAACAGTGTTTGGCTACGAACATGTTTACTTTCTTACCAAACTTCATTAGAAATAAAACTCAACCAGTAAATTGTACAACTTGTTAAATTGCACAAAGGAGGAAAGTTTGAACTTCCTGTGATCTACGTTGTTTGTAGAAACGCCATTCATTCCTAGTGCTGAACAAGATTATTTCACACAGTACACTGTTCGCCAATGAAGATGTTTCTTTTCTTACCAAACTACAGCAGAAAAGAAACGAAACTAGTAAACTGTACAACTTCTTAGATTGTACAAACGAGGAAAGTTTGAACTTGCTGTGATCTACACTCTTTGTACAAGAGCTAATCATTCCTAGAGCCAAACAAACTTATTTCGCTCAGTACAGTGTTTGGTAAAGAAGATGTTTCTTTTTCTTACAAACTACATTAGAAACGAAACGAAACTACCAAATTCTACAACTTGTTAATTTGTACAAACTAGGAGAGTTTGAACTTGATGTGATCTACACTCTTTGTAGAAAAGCAGCTCATTCCTAGAGCTGAACAAGCTTATTTCGCACAGTAGTGTTTGGCAATGAAGATGTTTCTTTTCTTACCAAACTACATTAGAAATGAAACGAAACTAGCAAATTCTACAACTTGTTACGTTGTACAAACTAGGAGAGTTTGAACTTGCTGTGATCTACACTCTTTGTGCAAGAGCTACTCATTTCTAGAGCCAAACATGCTTATTTCGCTCAGTACAGTGTTTGGTAATGAAGATGTTTCTTTTCAACCAAACTACATTAGAAATGAAACGAAACTCGCAAATTCTACAACTAGTTAAGTTGTACAAACTAGGAGAGTTTGAACTTGCTGTGATCTACACTCTTTGTAGAAAAGCAGCTCATTCCTAGAGCTGAACAAGCTTATTTCGCACTGTAGAGTTTTTGGCAATGAAGATGTTTCTTTTCTTACCAAACTACATTAGAAAGAAACGAAACGAGTAAATTGTACAACTTGTGAGATTGCACAAACTAGGAAAGTTAGAACTTGCTGTGATCTACACTCTTTGTAGAAAAGCAGCTCATTCCTAGAGCTGAACAAGCTTATTTCGCACAGTAGAGTGTTTGGCAATGAAGATGTTTCTATTCTTACCAAACTATATTAGAAACGAAAGAAACCAGGAAATTGTACAACTTGTTAAGTTGCACAAACTAGGAGCGTTTGAACTTGCTGTGATCTACACTCTTTGTATAAAAGCAGCTCATTCCTAGAGCTGAACAAGCTTATTTCGCACAGTAGAGGGTTTGGCAATGAAGAGGTTTCTTTTCTTACCAAACTACATTAGAAACGAAAGAAACCAGCAAATTGTACAACTTGTGAAGTTGTACAAACTAGGAGAGTTTGAACTTGCTGTGATCTACAATCTTTGTAGAAAAGCAGCTCATTCCTAGACCTGAACAAGCTTATTTTGCACAGTAGAGTGTTTTGCAATGATGATGTTGCTTTTCTCACCAAACTAAATTAGAAACGAAATGAAACTAGCATATTCTACAACTTTTTACGTTGTACAAACTATGAGAATTTGAACTTGCTGTGATCTACACTCTTTGTAGAAAAGCTGCTCATTCCTAGAGCTGAACAAGCTAATTTCGCACAGTAGAGTGTTTGGCAATGAAGAGGTTTCTTTTCTTACCAAACTACATTAGAAACGAAAGAAACAGTAAATTGTACAACTTAACAAGTTATACAAACTAGGAGAGTTTGAACTTGCTGTGATCTACACTCTTTGTAGAAAAGCAGCTCATTCCTAGAGCTGAACAAGCTTATTTCGCACAGTAGAGTGTTTGGCAATGAAGATGTTTTTTTCTTAACAAACTACATTAGACACGAAATGAAACTAGCAAATTCTACAACTTGTGAAGTTGTACAAAGTAGGAGAGTTTGAACTTGCTGTGATCTACACTCTTTGTAGAAAAGCAGCTCATTCCTAGACCTGAACAAGCTTATTTCGCACAGTAGAGTGTTTGGAAATGAAGATGTTTCTTTTCTTACCAAACTACATTAGAAACGAAACGAAACTAGCATATTCTACAACTTTTTAAGTTGTACAAACTAGGAGAGTTTGAACTTGCTGTGACCTACACTCTTTGTGCAAGAGCTACTCATTCCTAGATCCAAACATGCTTATTTCGCTCAGTACACTGTATGGTAATGAAGATGTTTCTTTTCTTACCAAACTACATTAGAAACGAAACGAAACTAGCAAATTCTACAACTTGTTAAGTTGTACAAACTAGGAGAGTTTCAACTTGCTATGATCTACACTCTTTGTAGTAAAGCAACTCATTCCAAGAGCTGAACAAGATTATTCCGCACAGTAGAGTGTTTGGCAATGAAGATGTTTCTTTTCTTACCAAACTACATTGGAAACGAAACGAAACCAGTAAATTGTAAAACTTGTTAGATTGCACAAACGAGGAAAGGTAGAACTTGCTGTGATCTACACTCATTGTAGAAAAGCAACTGATTCCTAGAGATGAACAAGCTTATTTCGCACGGTAAAGTGTTCGAAAATGAAGATGTTTCCTTTCCTACCAAACTACAGTAGAAACGAACCGAAACTAGAAAATTCTACAACTTGTTAAGTTGTACAAACTAGTAGAGTTTGAACTTGCTTTGGTCTACACTCTTTGTAGAAAAGCAACTCATTCCTAGAGCTGAACAAGCTCAGTACAGGGTACGGCAATGAAGATGTTTCTTTTCTTACCAAACTACATTAGAAACGAAACAGAACTTGTAAATTGTATAATTTGTAAGATTGCACAAACTAGGAAAGTTAGAACTTGATGTGATCTACACTCTTTGTAGAAGAACAACTCATTGCTGGAGCCTAACAAGCTTATTTCGCTCAGAATAGTGTTTGGCAACGAAGATGTTTCTTCTCTTACCAAACTACATTAGAAACGAAAAGAAACTAGTACATTCTACAACTTGTTAAGTTGTACAAACTAGGAGAGTTTGAACTTGCTGTGATCTACACTCTTTGTAGAAAAGCAGCTCATTCCTGGAGCTGAACAAGCTTATTTCACACATTAGAGTGTTTGGCAATGAAGATGTTTCTTTTCTTACCAAGCAACATTAGAAAAGAATGGAACTAGTAAATTGTATAATTTGTACGATTGCAAAAACGAGGAAAGTTAGAACTTGCTGTGATCTACACTCTTTGTAGAAAAGCAACTGATTCCTAGAGATGTACAAGCTGATTGCACAGTAAAGTGTTTGGCAATGAAGATCTATCTTTTCTTACAAAAACAGTAGAAACGAAGAAACTAATAAATTCTACAACTTGTTAAGTTGTACAAACTAGTAGAGTTTGAACTTGCTTGATCTACACTCTTTGTAGAAAAGCAACTCATTCCTAGAGCTGAACAAGCTTATTTCGCACAGTAGAATGTTTGGCAAGAAGATGTTTTTTCTTTTCTTACAAAACTACATTAGAAAAGAAACGGAAACTAGTAAATTGTACAACTTTTTAGATTGTACAAACGAGGAAGTTTAGAACTTGCTTTGATCTACACTCTTGTAGAAAAGCAACTGATTCTAGAGATGAACAACTTATTTCCTAGAGCGCAAAATGAAGATGTTTCTTTTATACCAAACTACAGCACAAATGAAAGTAGTAAATTCTACAACTTGTTAACGTGGTACAAACTAGAAGATGAACTTGCTTTTCTACACTCTTTGTAGAAAAGTACTCATTCCTAAAGCTGAAGCGCACAGAATGTTCCAAAAATGAAGATGTTTCTTTTCTTACCAAACTACATTAGAAATGAAGATTGCACAAACGAGGAAAGTTAGAACTTGCTGTGATCTACACTATTTGTCGACAAGCAACTGATTCTGGAGAGATGAACAAGCTTATTTCGCTCAGTACAGGGTTTGGCAATGAAGATGTTTCTTTTCTTACCAAACTACAACAGAAATCAAATGGAAGTAGTAAATTCTACAACTTGTTAACGTGGACAAACTAGGGAGAGTTCAAACTTGCTATGATCTAAACTCTTTGTAGAAAAGCTACTCATTCCTAGTGCTGAAGAAGCTTATTTCGCACAATACATTGTTCCAAAATTAAGAAGTTTCTTTTCTTACCAAACTACATGAGAAAGAAGCGGAACTAGAAATTGTTCAACTTGTTAGATTGCACAAACTAGGAAAGTTAGAACTTGCTGTGATCTACATTCTTTGTAGAAAAGCAACTCATTGCCTCGAGCTGAACAAGCTTTTTCTCTCAGAACAGTGTTTGGCAACGAACATATTTCTTTTCTTACCAAACTTCATTAGAAATGAAACTCAAGCAGAAAATTGTACAACTTGTTAAAATGCACAAAGGAGGAAAGTTTGAACTTCCTGTGATCTACATTGTTTGTAGAAACGCCATTCATTCCTAGTGCTGAACAAGATTATTTCACACAGTACACTGTTCGCCAATGAAGATGTTTCTTTTCTTACCAAACTACAGCAGAAAAGAAACGAAACTAGTAAACTGTACAACTTCTTAGATTGTACAAACGAGGAAAGTTTGAACTTGCTGTGATCTACACTCTTTGTACAAGAGCTAATCATTCCTAGAGCCAAACAAACTTATTTCGCTCAGTACAGTGTTTGGTAAAGAAGATGTTTCTTTTCTTACAAACTACATTAGAAACGAAACGAAACTACCAAATTCTACAACTTGTTAATTTGTACAAACTAGGAGAGTTTGAACTTGATGTGATCTACACTCTTTGTAGAAAAGCAGCTCATTCCTAGAGCTGAACAAGCTTATTTCGCACAGTAGAGTGTTTGGCAATGAAGATGTTTCTTTTCTTACCAAACTACATTAGAAATGAAACGAAACTAGCAAATTCTACAACTTGTTACGATTGTACAAACTAGGAAAGTTTGAACTTGCTGTGATCTACACTCTTTGTGCAAGAGCTACTCATTTCTAGAGCCAAACATGCTTATTTCGCTCAGTACAGTGTTTGGTAATGAAGATGTTTCTTTTCAACCAAACTACATTAGAAATGAAACGAAACTCGCAAATTCTACAACTAGTTAAGTTGTACAAACTAGGAGAGTTTGAACTTGCTGTGATCTACACTCTTTGTAGAAAAGCAGCTCATTCCTAGAGCTGAACAAGCTTATTTCGCACTGTAGAGTTTTTGGCAATGAAGATGTTTCTTTTCTTACCAAACTACATTAGAAAGAAACGAAACAAGTAAATTGTACAACTTGTGAGATTGCACAAACTAGGAAAGTTAGAACTTGCTGTGATCTACACTCTTTGTAGAAAAGCAGCTCATTCCTAGAGCTGAACAAGCTTATTTCGCACAGTAGAGTGTTTGGCAATGAAGATGTTTCTATTCTTACCAAACTATTAGAAACGAAAGAAACCAGGAAATTGTACAACTTGTTAAGTTGCACAAACTAGGAGAGTTTGAACTTGCTGTGATCTACACTCTTTGTAGAAAAGCAGCTCATTCCTAGAGCTGAACAAGCTTTATTTCGCACAGTAGAGGTTTGGCAATGAAGAGGTTTCTTTTCTTACCAAACTACATTAGAAATGAAAGAAACCAGCAAATTGTACAACTTGTGAAGTTGTACAAACTAGGAGAGTTTGAACTTGCTGTGATCTACAATCTTTGTAGAAAAGCAGCTCATTCCTAGACCTGAACAAGCTTATTTTGCACAGTAGAGTGTTTTGCAATGATGATGTTGCTTTTCTCACCAAACTAAATTAGAAACGAAATGAAACTAGCATATTCTACAACTTTTTACGTTGTACAAACTATGAGAATTTGAACTTGCTGTGATCTACACTCTTTGTAGAAAAGCTGCTCATTCCTAGAGCTGAACAAGCTAATTTCGCACAGTAGAGTGTTTGGCAATGAAGAGGTTTCTTTTCTTACCAAACTACATTAGAAACGAAAGAAACAGTAAATTGTACAACTTAACAAGTTATACAAACTAGGAGAGTTTGAACTTGCTGTGATCTACACTCTTTGTAGAAAAGCAGCTCATTCCTAGAGCTGAACAAGCTTATTTCGCACAGTAGAGTGTTTGGCAATGAAGATGTTTTTTTCTTACCAAACTACATTAGACACGAAATGAAACTAGCAAATTCTACAACTTGTGAAGTTGTACAAAGTAGGAGAGTTTGAACTTGCTGTGATCTACACTCTTTGTAGAAAAGCAGCTCATTCCTAGACCTGAACAAGCTTATTTCGCACAGTAGAGTGTTTGGAAATGAAGATGTTTCTTTTCTTACCAAACAACATTAGAAACGAAACGAAACTAGCATATTCTACAACTTTTTAAGGTGTACAAACTAGGAGAGTTTGAACTTGCTGTGACCTACACTCTTTGTGCAAGAGCTACTCATTCCTAGATCCAAACATGCTTATTTCGCTCAGTACACTGTATGGTAATGAAGATGTTTCTTTTCTTACCAAACTACATTAGAAATGAAAGCAAACTAGCAAATTCTACAACTTGTTAAGTTGTACAAACTAGGAGAGTTTCAACTTGCTATGATCTACACTCTTTGTAGTAAAGCAACTCATTCCAAGAGCTGAACAAGATTATTCCGCACAGTAGAGTGTTTGGCAATGAAGATGTTTCTTTTCTTACCAAACTACATTGGAAACGAAACGAAACCAGTAAATTGTATAACTTGTTAGATTGCACAAACGAGGAAAGGTAGAACTTGCTGTGATCTACACTCTTTGTAGAAAAGCAACTGATTCCTAGAGATGAACAAGCTTATTTCGCACGGTAAAGTGTTGAAAATGAAGATGTTTCTTTTCCTACCAAACTACAGTAGAAACGAACCGAAACTAGAAAATTCTACAACTTGTTAAGTTGTACAAACTAGTAGAGTTTGAACTTGCTTTGGTCTACACTCTTTGTAGAAAAGCAACTCATTCCTAGAGCTGAACAAGCTCAGTACAGGGTGTTTGGCAATGAAGATGTTTCTTTTCTTACCAAACTACATTAGAAACAGAAACAGAACTTGTAAATTGTATAATTTGTAAGATTGCACAAACTAGGAAAGTTAGAATTTGATGTGATCTACACTCTTTGTAGAAGAACAACTCATTGCTGGAGCCTAACAAGCTTATTTCGCTCAGAATAGTGTTTGGCAACGAAGATGTTTCTTCTCTTAACAAACTACATTAGAAACGAAAAGAAACTAGTACATTCTACAACTTGTTAAGTTGTACAAACTAGGAGAGTTTGAACTTGCTATGATCTGCACTCTTTTTAGAAAAACAAATCATTCCAAGAGCCGAACAAGCTTATTTCGCACAGTAGAGTGTTTGGCAATGAAGATGTTTCTTTTCTTACCAAGCAACATTAGAAAAGAATGGAACTAGTAAATTGTATAATTTGTAAGATTGCAGAAACGAGGAAAGTTAGAACTTGCTGTGATCTACACTCTTTGTAGAAAAGCAACTGATTCCTAGAGATGTACAAGCTGATTTCGCACAGTAAAGTGTTCGGCAATGAAGATCTATCTTTTCTTACAAAACTACAGTAGAAACGAACCGAAACTAATAAATTCTACAACTTGTTAAGTTGTACAAACTAGTAGAGTTTGAACTTGCTTGGATCTACACTCTTTGTAGAAAAGCAACTCATTCCTAGAGCTGAACAAGCTTATTTCGCACAGTAGAATGTTGGGCAAAGAAGATGTTTCTTTTCGTACCAAAGTACATTCGAAAAGAAACGGAACTATTAAATTGTACACTTTTTAGATTGCACAAACGAGGAAAGTTAGAACTTGCTGTGATCTACACTATTTGTCGACAAGCAACTGATTCGGAGAGATGAACAAGCTTATTTCGCTCAGTACAGGGTTCGGCAACGAAGAAGATGTTTCTTTTCTTACCAAACTACAACAGAAATCAAATGGAAGTAGTAAATTCTACAACTTGTTAACGTGGACAAACTAGGAGAGTCCAAACTTGCTATGATCTAAACTCTTTGTAGAAAAGCTACTCATTCCTAGTGCTGAAGAAGCTTATTTCGCACAATACATTGTTCCAAAATTAAGAAGTTTCTTTTCTTACCAAACTACATGAGAAACGAAGCGGAACTAGGAAATTGTTCAACTTGTTAGATTGCACAAACTAGGAAAGTTAGAACTTGCTGTGATCTACATTCTTTGTAGAAAAGCAACTCATTGCTCGAGCCGAACAAGCTTTTTTCTCTCAGAACAGTGTTTGGCAACGAACATATTTACTTTCTTACCAAACTTCATTAGAAATGAAACTCAACCAGAAAATTGTACAACTTGTTAAATTGCAGAAAGGAGGAAAGTTTGAACTTCCTGTGATCTACATTGTTTGTAGAAACGCCATTCATTCCTAGTGCTGAACAAGATTATTTCACACAGTACACTGTTCGCAAATGAAGATGTTTCTTTTCTTACCAAACTACAGCAGAAAAGAAACGAAACTAGTAAACTGTACAACTTCTTAGATTGTACAAACGAGGAAAGTTTGAACTTGCTGTGATCTACACTCTTTGTACAAGAGCTAATCATTCCTAGAGCCAAACAAACTTATTTCGCTCAGTACAGTGTTTGGTAAAGAAGATGTTTCTTTTCTTACAAACTACATTAGAAACGAAACGAAACTACCAAATTCTACAACTTGTTAATTTGTACAAACTAGGAGAGTTTGAACTTGATGTGATCTACACTCTTTGTAGAAAAGCAGCTCATTCCTAGAGCTGAACAAGCTTATTTCGCACAGTAGTGTTTGGCAATGAAGATGTTTCTTTTCTTACCAAACTACATTAGAAATGAAACGAAACTAGCAAATTCTACAACTTGTTACGTTGTACAAACTAGGAGAGTTTGAACTTGCTGTGATCTACACTCTTTGTGCAAGAGCTACTCATTTCTAGAGCCAAACATGCTTATTTCGCTCAGTACAGTGTTTGGTAATGAAGATGTTTCTTTTCTTACCAAACTACATTAGAAACGAAACGAAACTAGCAAATTCTACAACTTGTTAAGTTGTACAAACTAGGAGAGTTTCAACTTGCTGTGATCTACACTCTTTGTAGTAAAGCAGCTCATTCCTAGAGCTGAACAAGCTTATTTCGCACTGTAGAGTTTTTGGCAATGAAGATGTTTCTTTTCTTACCAAACTACATTAGAAAGGAAACGAAACCAGTAAATTGTACAACTTGTGAGATTGCACAAACTAGGAAAGTTAGAACTTGCTGTGATCTACACTCTTTGTAGAAAAGCAGCTCATTCCTAGAGCTGAACAAGCTTATTTCGCACAGTAGAGTGTTTGGCAATGAAGATGTTTCTTTTCTTACCAAACTATATTAGAAACGAAAGAAACCAGTAAATTGTACAACTTGTTAAGTTGCACAAACTAGGAGAGTTTGAACTTGCTGTGATCTACACTCTTTGTAGAAAAGCAGCTCATTCCTAGAGCTGAACAAGCTTATTTCGCACAGTAGAGTGGTTTGGCAATGAAGATGTTTCTTTTCTTACCAAACTACATTAGAAACGAAAAGAAACCAGCAAATTGTACAACTTGTGAAGTTGTACAAACTAGGAGAGTTTGAACTTGCTGTGATCTACAATCTTTGTAGAAAAGCAGCTCATTCCTAGACCTGAACAAGCTTATTTTGCACAGTAGAGTGTTTTGCAATGATGATGTTGCTTTTCTCACCAAACTAAATTAGAAACGAAATGAAACTAGCATATTCTACAACTTTTTACGTTGTACAAACTATGAGAATTTGAACTTGCTGTGATCTACACTCTTTGTAGAAAAGCTGCTCATTCCTAGAGCTGAACAAGCTTATTTCGCACAGTAGAGTGTTTATAAATGAAGATGTTTCTTTTCTTACCAAACTACATTAGAAACGAAAAGAAACAGTAAATTGTACAACTTAACAAGTTATACAAACTAGGAGAGTTTGAACTTTCTGTGATCTACACTCTTTGTAGAAAAGCAGCTCATTCCTAGAGCTGAACAAGCTTATTTTGCAGAGTACACAGTTCGGCAATGAAGATGTTTCTTTTCTTACCAAACTACATTAGAAACGAAATGAAACTAGCATATTCTACAACTTTTTACGTTGTACAAACTATGAGAATTTGAACTTGTTGTGATCTACACTCTTTGTAGAAAAGCAGCTCATTCCTAGAGCTGAACAAGCTTATTTCGCACAGTAGAGTGTTTGGCAATGAAGAGGTTTCTTTTCTTACCAAACTACATTTGAAACTAGTAAAAAAGTTATACAAACTAGGAGAGTTTGAACTTGCTGTGATCTACACTCTTTGTAGAAAAGCAGCTCATTCCTAGAGCTGAACAAGCTTATTTCGCACAGTAGAGTGTTTGGCAATGAAGATGTTTTTTTCTTACCAAACTACATTAGAAACGAAAGCAAACTAGCATATTCTACAACTTTTTAAGTTGTACAAACTATGAGAGTTTGAACTTGCTGTGATCTACACTCTTTGTAGAAAAGCAACTCATTTAGAGCTGAACAAGCTTATTTCGCACAGTACAATGAAGAGGTTTCTTTTCTTACGAAACTACATTAGTAACGAAAAAAACCAGTAAATTGTACACCTTAACAAGTTGTACAAACTAGGAGAGTTTGAACTTGCTGTGATCTACACTCTTTGTAGAAAAGCAGCTCATTCGTAGACCTGAACAAGCTTATTTCGCACAGTAGAGTGTTTGGCAAGAAGATGTTTTTTTCTTACCAAACTACATTAGAAACGAAACGAAACTAGCATGTTCTACAACTTGTTACGTTTTACAAACTAGGAGAGTTTGACCTTGCTGTGATCTACACTCTTTGCAGAAAAGCTGCTCATTCCTAGAGCTGAACAAGCTTATTTCGCACAGTAGAGTGTTTGGCAATGAAGATGATTCTTTTCTTACCAAACAACATTAGAAACGAAACGAAACTAGCATATTCTACAACTTTTTAAGGTGTACAAACTAGGAGAGTTTGAACTTGCTGTGACCTACACTCTTTGTGCAAGAGCTACTCATTCCTAGATCCAAACATGCTTATTTCGCTCAGTACACTGTATGGTAATGAAGATGTTTCTTTTCTTACCAAACTACATTAGAAATGAAAGCAAACTAGCAAATTCTACAACTTGTTAAGTTGTACAAACTAGGAGAGTTTCAACTTGCTATGATCTACACTCTTTGTAGTAAAGCAACTCATTCCAAGAGCTGAACAAGATTATTCCGCACAGTAGAGTGTTTGGCAATGAAGATGTTTCTTTTCTTACCAAACTACATTGGAAACGAAACGAAACCAGTAAATTGTATAACTTGTTAGATTGCACAAACGAGGAAAGGTAGAACTTGCTGTGATCTACACTCTTTGTAGAAAAGCAACTGATTCCTAGAGATGAACAAGCTTATTTCGCACGGTAAAGTGTTCGAAAATGAAGATGTTTCTTTTCCTACCAAACTACAGTAGAAACGAACCGAAACTAGAAAATTCTACAACTTGTTAAGTTGTACAAACTAGTAGAGTTTGAACTTGCTTTGGTCTACACTCTTTGTAGAAAAGCAACTCATTCCTAGAGCTGAACAAGCTCAGTACAGGGTACGGCAATGAAGATGTTTCTTTTCTTACCAAACTACATTAGAAACGAAACAGAACTTGTAAATTGTATAATTTGTAAGATTGCACAAACTAGGAAAGTTAGAACTTGATGTGATCTACACTCTTTGTAGAAGAACAACTCATTGCTGGAGCCTAACAAGCTTATTTCGCTCAGAATAGTGTTTGGCAACGAAGATGTTTCTTCTCTTAACAAACTACATTAGAAACGAAAAGAAACTAGTACATTCTACAACTTGTTAAGTTGTACAAACTAGGAGAGTTTGAACTTGCTATGATCTGCACTCTTTTTAGAAAAACAAATCATTCCAAGAGCCGAACAAGCTTATTTCGCACAGTAGAGTGTTTGGCAATGAAGATGTTTCTTTTCTTACCAAGCAACATTAGAAAAGAATGGAACTAGTAAATTGTATAATTTGTAAGATTGCAGAAACGAGGAAAGTTAGAACTTGCTGTGATCTACACTCTTTGTAGAAAAGCAACTGATTCCTAGAGATGTACAAGCTGATTTCGCACAGTAAAGTGTTCGGCAATGAAGATCTATCTTTTCTTACAAAACTACAGTAGAAACGAACCGAAACTAATAAATTCTACAACTTGTTAAGTTGTACAAACTAGTAGAGTTTGAACTTGCTTGGATCTACACTCTTTGTAGAAAAGCAACTCATTCCTAGAGCTGAACAAGCTTATTTCGCACAGTAGAATGTTGGGCAAAGAAGATGTTTCTTTTCTTACCAAAGTACATTCGAAAAGAAACGGAACTATTAAATTGTACACTTTTTAGATTGCACAAACGAGGAAAGTTAGAACTTGCTGTGATCTACACTATTTGTCGACAAGCAACTGATTCGGAGAGATGAACAAGCTTATTTCGCTCAGTACAGGGTTCGGCAACGAAGATGTTTCTTTTCTTACCAAACTACAACAGAAATCAAATGGAAGTAGTAAATTCTACAACTTGTTAACGTGGACAAACTAGGAGAGTTCAAACTTGCTATGATCTAAACTCTTTGTAGAAAAGCTACTCATTCCTAGTGCTGAAGAAGCTTATTTCGCACAATACATTGTTCCAAAATTAAGAAGTTTCTTTTCTTACCAAACTACATGAGAAACGAAGCGGAACTAGGAAATTGTTCAACTTGTTAGATTGCACAAACTAGGAAAGTTAGAACTTGCTGTGATCTACATTCTTTGTAGAAAAGCAACTCATTGCTCGAGCCGAACAAGCTTTTTTCTCTCAGAACAGTGTTTGGCAACGAACATATTTACTTTCTTACCAAACTTCATTAGAAATGAAACTCAACCAGAAAATTGTACAACTTGTTAAATTGCAGAAAGGAGGAAAGTTTGAACTTCCTGTGATCTACATTGTTTGTAGAAACGCCATTCATTCCTAGTGCTGAACAAGATTATTTCACACAGTACACTGTTCGCCAATGAAGATGTTTCTTTTCTTACCAAACTACAGCAGAAAAGAAACGAAACTAGTAAACTGTACAACTTCTTAGATTGTACAAACGAGGAAAGTTTGAACTTGCTGTGATCTACACTCTTTGTACAAGAGCTAATCATTCCTAGAGCCAAACAAGCTTATTTCGCTCAGTACAGTGTTTGGTAAAGAAGATGTTTCTTTTCTTACCAAACTATATTAGAAACGAAAGAAACCAGCAAATTGTACAACTTCTTAAGTTGTATAAACTAGGAGAGTTTAAACTTGCTCTGATCTACACTCTTTGTAGAACAGCAGCTCATTCCTAGAGCTGAACAAGCTTATTTCGCACAGTAGAGTGTTTGGCAATGAAGATGTTTCTTTTCTTACCAAACTATATTAGAAACGAAAGAAACAGCAAATTGTACAACTTCTTAAGTTGTATAAACTAGGAGAGTTTGAACTTGCTCTGATCTACACTCTTTGTAGAACAGCAGCTCATTCCTAGAGCTGAAGAAGCTTATTTCGCACAGTAGAGGGTTTGGCAATGAAGAGGTTTCTTTTCTTACCAAACTACATTAGAAACGAAAGAAACCAGTAAATTGTACAACTTATCAAGTTGCACAAACTAGGAGAGTTTGAACTTGCTGTGATCTACACTCTTTGTAGAAAAGCAGGTCATTCCTAGACCTGAACAAGCTTATTTCGCACAGTAGAGTGTTGGGAAATGAAGATGTTTCTTTTCTTACCAAACGACTTCAGAAACAAAGCGAAACAAGCATATTCTACAACTTGTTAAGTTGTACAAACTAGGAGAGTTTGAACTTGCTGTGATCTACACTCTTTGTAGAAAAGCAGCTCATTCCTGGAGCTGAACAAGCTTATTTCGCACAGAAGAGTGTTTGGCAATGAAGATGTTTGTTACCAAAGTACATTAGAAATGAAACGAAACTAGCATATTCTACAACTTGTTAAGTTGTACAAACTAGGAGAGTTTGAACTTGCTGTGATCTACACTCTTTGTAGAAAAGCAGCCCATTCCTAGAGCTGAACAAGCTTATTTCCCACAGTAGAGTGTTTTGCAATGAAGATGTTTCTTTTCTTACCAAACTTCATTAGAAACGAAATGAAACGAAATTAGCATATTCTACAACTTGTTAAGTTGTATAAACTAGGAGAGTTTGAACTTGCTGTGATCTACACTCTTTGTAGAAAAGCAGCTCATTCCTAAAGCTGAACAAGCTGATTTCGCACTGTAGAGTTTTTGGCAATGATGATGTTGCTTTTCTCACCAAACTACATTAGAAACGAAACGAAACTAGCATATTCTACAAATTGTTACGTTGCACAAACTATGAGAATTTGAACTTGCTGTGACCTACACTCTTTGTAGAAAAGCTGCTCATTCCTAGAGCTGAACAAGCTAATTTCGCACAGTAGAGTGTTTGGCAATGAAGATGTTTCTTTTCTTACCAAACTACATTAGAAACGAAAGAAACCAGTAAATCGTACAACTTCACAAGTTGCACAAACTAGGAGAGTTTGAACTTGCTGTGATCTACACTCTTTGTAGAAAAGCAGCTCATTCCTAGAGCTGAACAAGCTTATTTCGCACAGTAGAGTGTTTGGCAATGAAGAGGTTTCTTTTCTTACCAAACTACATTAGAAACAAAGCGAAACTAGCATATTCTACAACTTGTTAAGGTGTACAAACTAGGAGAGTTTGAACTTCCTGTGATCTACACTCTTTGTAGAAAAGCAGCTCATTCCTAGAGCTGAACAAGCTTATTTCGCACAGTAGAGTGTTTGGCAATGAAGAGGTTTCTTTTCTTACCAAACTACATTAGAAACAAAGAGAAACTAGCATATTCTACAACTTGTTACATTGTACAAACTAGGAGAGTTTGAACTTGCTGTGATCTACACTCTTTGTAGAAAAGCAGCTCATTCCTAGAGCTGAACAAGCTTATTACGCACAGTAGAGTGTTTGGCAATGAAGATGTTTCTTTTCTTACCAAACGACATGAGAAATGAAACGAAAGTAGCATATTCTACAACTTCTTAAGTTGTACAAACTAGGAGATTTTGAACTTGCTGTGATCTACACTCTTTGTAGAAAAGCAGATCATTCCTAGAGCTGAACAAGCTTATATCGCACAGTAGAGTGGTTACCAATGAAGATGTTTCGTTTCTTACCAAATTACATTAGAAACGAAACGAAACTGGCATATTCTACAACTTGTTAAGTTGTACAAACTAGGAGATTTTGAACTCCCTGTGATCTACACTCTTTGTAAAACAGCAACTCATTCCTAGAGCTGAACAAGCTTATTTGGCACAGTAAAGTGTTTGGCAATGAAGATGTTTCTTTTCTTACCAAACTACATTAGAAACGAAAGAAACCAGCAAATTGTACAACTTTTTAAGGTGTGCAAACTAGGAGAGTTTGAACTTGCTCTGATCTACACTCTTTGTAGAACAGCAGCTCATTCCTAGAGCTGAACAAGCTTATTTTGCACAGTAGAGTGTTTGGCAATGAAGATGTTTCTTTTCTTACAAAACTATATTAGAAACGAAAGAAACCAGTAAATTGTACAACTTGTTAAGTTGCACAAACTAGGAGAGTTTGAACTTGCTGTGATCTACACTCTTTGTAGAAAAGCAGTTCATTCCTAGAGCTGAACAAGCTTATTTTGCACAGTAGAGTGTTTGGAAATGAAGATGTTTCTTTTCTTACCAGACTACATTAGAAACGAAAGAAAGCAGCAAATTGTACAAGTTATTAAGTTGTACAAACTAGGAGAGTTTGAACTTGCTCTTATCTACACTCTTTGTAGAACAGCAGCTCATTCCTAGAGCTGAACAAGGTTATTTCGCACAGTAGAGGGTTTGGCAATGAAGAGGTTTCTTTTCTAACCAAACTACATTAGAAACGAAAGAAACCAGTAAATTGTACAACTTAACAAGTTGCACGAACTAGGAGAGTTTGAACTTGCTGTAATCTACACTCTTCGTAGAAAAGCAGCTCATTCCTAGACCTGAAAAAGCTTATTTCGCACAGTAGAGTGTTTTGCAATGATGATGTTGCTTTTCTCACCAAACTACATTAGAAACGAAATGAAACTAGCATATTCTACAACTTGTTACGTTGTACAAACTATGAGAATTTGAACTTGCTGTGATCTACACTCTTTGTAGAAAATCTGCTCATTCCTAGAGCTGAACAAGCTTATTTCGCACAGTAGAGTGTTTGGCAATGAAGATGTTTCTTTTCTTACCAAAGTATATTAGAAACGAAAGAAACCAGTAAATTGTACAACTTGTTAAGTTGCACAAACTAGGAGAGTTTGAACTTGCTGTGATCTACGCTCTTTGTAGAAAAGCAGCTCATTCCTAGAGCTGAACAAGCTTATTTCGCACAGTAGAGTGTTTGGCAATGAAGATTTTTCTTACCAAAGTACATTAGAAACGAAACGAAACTAGCATATTCTACAACTTGTTAAGTTGTACAAACTAGGAGAGTTTCAACTTGCTGTGATCTACACTCCTTGTAGAAAAGCAGCTAATTCCTAGAGCTGAACAAGCTTATTTCGCACAGTAGAGTGTTTGGCAATATAAAGGTTCCTTTTCTTACCAAACTACATTAGAAACGAAAGAATACAGTAAATCGTACAACAAGGTGTACAAACTAGGAGAGTTTGAACTTGCTGTGATCTACACTCTTTGTAGAAAAGCAGCTCATTCCTAGAGCTGAACAAGCTTATTTCGCACAGTAGAGTGTTTGGCAATGAAGACGTTTCTTTTCTTACCAAACTACATTAGAAACAAAACGAAACCAGCATCTTCTAAACCTTGTTAAGTTGTACAAACTAGGAGAGTTTGAACTTGCTGTGATCTACACTCTTTGTAGAAAAGCAGCTCATTCCCAGAGCTGAACAAGCTTATTTCGCACAGTAGAGTGTTTGGTAATGAAGATCTTTCTTTTCTTACCAAACTATATTAGAAATGAAAGAAACCAGGAAATTGTACAACTTATTAAGTTGTACAAACTAGGAGAGTTTGAACTTTCTGAGATCTACACTCTTTGTAGAAAAGCAGCTCATTCCTAGATCTGAACAAGCTTATTTCGCGCAGTAGAGTGTTTGGCAATAAAGATGTTCCTTTTCTTGCCAAACTACATTAGAAACGAAACCAAAAAAGCATATTCTACCACTTGTTAAGTTGTACAAACTAGGAGAGTTTGAACTTGCTGTGATCTACACTCTATGTAGAAAAGCAGGTCATTCCTAGAGCTAAACAAGCTTATTTCGCACAGTAGAGTGTTTGGCAATGAAGATGTTTCTTTTCTTACCAAACTACATTAGAAACGAAACGAAAGGAAACTAGCATATTCTACAACTTGTTAAGTTGTATAAACTACGAGAGTTTGAACTTGCTGTGATCTACATTCTTTGGAGAAAAGCAGCTCAAACCTAGAGCTGAACAAGCTTATTTCGCACAGTAGTGTGTTTGGCAATGAAGATGTTTCTTTTCTTACCAAACTACATTAGAAACGAAATGAAACTAACATATTCTAAAACTTGTTAAGTTGTACAAACTAGGAGAGTTTGAACTTGTTGTGATCTACACTCTTTGTAGAAAAGGAGCTCATTCCTAGAGCTGCACAAGCTTATTTCGCACAGTGGAGTGTTTGGAAATGAAGATGTTTCTTTTCTTACCAAACTACATTAGAAACGAAAGAAACCAGTAAATTGTACAACTTGTTAATTTGTACAAACTAGGAGAGTTTGAATTTGCTGTGCTCTACACTCTTTGCAGAAAAACAGCTCATTCCTAGACGTGAACAAGCTTATTTCGCACAGTAGAGGCATGACAATGAAGATGTTTCTTTCTTACCAAACTACATTAGAAACAAAGCGAAACTAGCACATTCTACAACTTGTTAAGTTGTACAAACTAGGAGAGTTTGAACTTGCTGTGATCTACACTCTGTAGAAAACCAGCTCATTCCTAGAGCTGAACAAACTTATTTCGCACAGTAGAGTGTTTGGCAATGAAGATGTTTCTTTTCTTACCAAACTACATTAGAAATGAAACGAAACTAGCATATTCTACCACTTGATAAGTTGTACAAACTAGGAGAGTTTGAACTTGCTGTGATCTACACTGTAGAAAAGCTGCTCATTCCTAGAGCTGAACAAGCTTATTTCGCACAGTAGAGTGTTTGGCAATGAAGATGTTTCTTTTCTTTCCAAACTACATTAGACACGAAACGAAACTAGCATATTCTACAACTTGTTAAATTGTACAAACTAGGAGAGTTTGAACTTGCTGTGATCTATACTCTTTGTAGAAAAGCAGCTCATTCCTAGAGCTGAACAAGCTTATTTCGCACAGTAGAGTGTTTGGCAATGAAGATGTTTCTTTTCTTACTAAACTACATTAGAAATGAAACGAAACTAGCATATTCTACAACCTTTTAAGTTGTACAAACTAGGAGAATTTGAACTTACTGTGATCTACACTCTTTGTAGAAAAGCAGCTCATTCCTAGAACTGAACAAGCTTATTTCGCACAGTAGAGTGTTTGGCAATGAAGATGTTTCTTTTCTTACCAAAGTACACTAGAAACGAAACGAAACTTGCATATTCTACAACTTGTAAAGTTGTACAAACTAGGAGAGTTTGAACTTGTTGTGATCTACACTCTTTGTAGAAAAGCAGCTCATTCCTAGAGCTGAACAAGCTTATTTCGCACAGTAGAGTGTTTGGAAATGAAGATGTTTCTTTTCTTACCAAACTACATTAGAAACGAAAGAAACCAGTAAATTGTACAACTTGTTAAGTTGTACAAACTAGGAGAGTTTGAACTTGCTGTGATCTACACTCTTTGTAGAAAAGCAGCTCATTCCTAGAGCTGAACAAGCTTATTTCGCACAGTAGAGTGTTTGGCAATGAAGAGGTTTCTTTTCTTACCAAACTACATTAGAAACAAAGTGAAACTAGCATATTCTACAACTTGTTAAGTTGTACAAACTAGGAGAGTTTGAACTTGCTGTGATCTACACTCTGCAGAAAAGCAGCTCATTCCTAGAGCTGAACAAGCTTATTTCGCACAGTAGAGTGTTTGGCAATGAAGATGTTTCTTTTCTTACCAAACTACATTAGAAACGAAACGAAACTAGCATATTCTACAACTTGTTAAGTTGTACAAACTAGGAGAGTTTGAACTTGCTGTGATCTACACTCTTTGTAGAAAAGCAGCTCATTCCTAGAGCTGAACAAGCTTATTTCGCACAGTAGAGTGTTTGGCAATGAAGATGTTTCTTTTCTTACCAAACTACATTAGAAACGAAACGAAAGGAAACTAGCATATTCTACAACTTGTTAAGTTGTACAAACTAGGAGAGTTTGAACTTGCTGTGATCTACATTCTTTGTAGAAAAGCAGCTCATTCCTAGAGCTGAACAAGCTTATTTCGCACAGTAGAGTGTTTGGCAATGAAGAGGTTTCTTTTCTTACCAAACTACATTAGAAACGAAATGAAACTAACATATTCTAAAACTTGTTAAGTTGTACAAACTAGGAGAGTTTGAACTTGTTGTGATCTACACTCTTTGTAGAAAAGGAGCTCATTCCTAGAGCTGAACAAGCTTATTTCGGACAGTGGAGTGTTTGGAAATGAAGATGTTTCTTTTCTTACCAAACTACATTAGAAACGAAAGAAACCAGTAAATTGTACAACTTGTTAAGTTGTACAAACTAGAGAGAGTTTGAACTTGCTGTGATCTACACTCTTTGTAGAAAAACAGCTCATTCCTAGAGCTGAACAAGCTTATTTCGCACAGTAGAGTGTTTGACAATGAAGATGTTTCTTTCTTACCAAACTACATTAGAAACAAAGCGAAACTAGCACATTCTACAACTTGTTAAGTTGTACAAACTAGGAGAGTTTGAACTTGCTGTGATCTACACTCTGTAGAAAAGCAGCTCATTCCTAGAGCTGAACAAACTTATTTCGCACAGTAGAGTGTTTGGAAATGAAGATGTTTCTTTTCTTACCAAACTACATTAGCAATGAAACGAAACTTGCATATTCTACCACTTGTTAAGTTGTACAAACTACGAGAGTTTGAACTTGCTGTGATCTACACTGTAGAAAAGCTGCTCATTCCTAGAGCTGAACAAGCTTATTTCGCACAGTAGAGTGTTTGGCAATGAAGATGTTTCTTTTCTTACCAAACTACATTAGAAACGAAACGAAACTAGCATATTCTACAACTTGTTAAGTTGTACAAACTAGGAGAGTTTGAACTTGCTGTGATCTACACTCTTTGTAGAAAAGCAGCTCATTCCTAGAGCTGAACAAGCTTATTTCGCACAGTAGAGTGTTTGGCAATGAAGATGTTTCTTTTCTTACTAAACTACATTAGAAACGAAACGAAACTAGCATATTCTACAACTTGTTAAGTTGTACAAACTAGGAGAGTTTGAACTTGCTGTGATCTACACTCTTTGTAGAAAAGCAGCTCATTCCTAGAGCTGAACAAGCTTATTTCGCAGAGTAGAGTGTTTGGCAATGAAGATGTTTCCTTTCTTACCAAACTACATTAGAAACGAAACGAAACTAGCATATTCTACAACTTGTTAAGTTGTACAAACTAGGAGAGTTTGAACTTGCTGTGATCTACACTCTTTGTAGAAAAGCAGCTCATTCCTAGAGCTGAACAAGCTTATTTCGCACAGTAGAGTGTTTGGCAATGAAGATGTTTCTTTTCTTACCAAACTACATTAGAAACGAAATGAAACTAACATATTCTAAAACTTGTTAAGTTGTACAAACTAGGAGAGTTTGAACTTGTTGTGATCTACACTCTTTGTAGAAAAGCAGCTCATTCCTAGAGCTGAACAAGCTTATTTCGCACAGTAGAGTGTTTGGAAATGAAGATGTTTCTTTTCTTACCAAACTACATTAGAAATGAAACGAAACTAGCATATTCTACAACTTGTTAAGTGGTACAAACTACGAGAATTTGAACTTGCTGTGATCTACACTCTTTGAGAAAAGCAGCTCATTCCTAGAGCTAAACAAGCTTATTTCACACAGTAGAGTTTTTGGCAATGAAGATGTTTCTTTTCTTACCAAAGTACACATTAGAAACAAAACGAAACTAGCATATTCTACAACTTGTTAAGTTGTACAAACTAGGAGAGTTTGAACTTGCTGTGATCTACACTTTGTAGAAAAGCAGCTCATTCCTAGAGCTGAACAAGCTTATTTCGCACAGTAGAGTGTTTGGAAATGAAGATGTTTCTTTTCTTACCAAACTACATTAGAAATGAAAAAGAAACTTGCATATTGTACAACTTGTTAAGTTGTACAAACTAGAGAAGTTTGAACTTGCTGTGATCTACACTCTTTGTAGAAAAACAGCTCATTCCTAGAGCTGAACAACTTATTTCGCACAGTAGAGTGTTTGGCAATGAAGATGTTTCTTTTCTTACCAAACTACATTAGAAATGAAAGTGAAACTAGCATATTCTACAACTTGTTAAGTTGTACAAACTAGGAGAGTTTGAACTTGCTGTGATCTACACTCTTTGAAAAAAAGCTCATTCAAACCTAGAGCTGAACAAGCTTATTTCGCACAGTAGAGTGTTTGGCAATGAAGATGTTTCTTTTCTTACCAAACTACATTAGAAACGAAATGAAACTAACATATTCTAAAACTTGTTAAGTTGTACAAACTAGGAGAGTTTGAACTTGTTGTGATCTACACTCTTTGTAGAAAAGCAGCTCATTCCTAGAGCTGAACAAGCTTATTTCGCACAGTAGAGTGTTTGGAAATGAAGAGGTTTCTTTTCTTACCAAACTACATTAGAAACAAAAGAAACTAGCAAATTGTACAACTTGTTAAGTTGTACAAACTAGGAGAGTTTGAACTTGCTGTGATCTACACTCTTTGTAGAAAAGCAGCTCATTCCTAGAGCTGAACAAGCTTATTTCGCACAGTAGAGTGTTTTTCTCAATGAAGATGTTTCTTTTCTTATCAAACTACATTAGAAACAAAGCGAAACTAGCATATTCTACAACTTGTTAAGTTGTACAAACTAGGAGAGTTTGAACTTGCTGTGATCTACACTCTGTAGAAAAGCAGCTCATTCCTAGAGCTGAACAAACTTATTTCGCACAGTAGAGTGTTTGGAAATGAAGATGTTTCTTTTCTTACCAAACTACATTAGAAACGAAAGAAACTAGCATATTCTACAACTTGTTAAGTTGTACAAACTAGGAGAGTTTGAACTTGCTGTGATCTACACTCTTTGTAGAAAAGCAGCTCATTCCTAGAGCTGAACAAGCTTATTTTCGCACAGTAGAGTGTTTGGCAATGAAGATGTTTCTTTTCTTACCAAACTACATTAGAAACAAAATGAAACTAGCATATTCTACAACTTGTTAAGTTGTACAAACTAGAGAGTTTGAACTTGCTGTGATCTACACTCTTTGTAGAAAAGCAGCTCATTCCTAGAGCTGAACAAACTTATTTCGCACAGTAGAGTGTTTGGCAATGAAGATGTTTCTTTTCTTACCAAACTACATTAGAAACAAAGCGAAACTAGCATATTCTACCACTTGTTAAGTTGTACAAACTAGGAGAGTTTGAACTTGCTGTGATCTACACTGTAGAAAAGCTGCTCATTCCTAGAGCTGAACAAGCTTATTTCGCACAGTAGAGTGTTTGGCAATGAAGATGTTTCTTTTCTTACCAAACTACATTAGATGAAACGAAACTAGCATATTCTACAACTTGTTAAGTTGTACAAACTAGAGAGTTTGAACTTGCTGTGATCTACACTCTTTGTAGAAAAGCAGCTCATTCCTAGAGCTGAACAAGCTTATTTCGCACAGTAGAGTGTTTGGCAATGAAGATGTTTCTTTTCTTACCAAACTACATTAGAAACGAAACGAAACTAGCATATTCTACAACTTGTTAAGTTGTACAAACTAGGAGAATTTGAACTTGCTGTGATCTACACTCTTTGTAGAAAAGCAGCTCATTCCTAGAGCTGAACAAGCTTATTTCGCACAGTAGAGTGTTTGGCAATGAAGATGTTTCTTTTCTTACCAAAGTACATTAGAAACGAAACGAAACTTGCATATTCTACAACTTGTAATGTTGTACAAATTAGGAGAGTTTGAACTTGCTGTGATCTACACTCTTTGTAGAAAAGCAGCTCATTCCTAGAGCTGAACAAGCTTATTTCACACAGTAGTGTGTTTGGCAATGAAGATGTTTCTTTTCTTACCAAACTACATTAGAAACGAAATGAAACTAACATATTCTAAAACTTGTTAAGTTGTACAAACTAGGAGAGTTTGAACTTGTTGTGATCTACACTCTTTGTAGAAAAGCAGCTCATTCCTAGAGCTGAACAAGCTTATTTCGCACAGTGGAGTGTTTGGAAATGAAGATGTTTCTGTTCTTACCAAACTACATTAGAAACGAAAGAAACCAGTAAATTGTACAACTTGTTAAGTTGTACAAACTAGGAGAGTTTGAACTTGCTGTGATCTACACTCTTTGTAGAAAAACAGCTCATTCCTAGAGCTGAACAACTTATTTCGCACAGTAGAGGTATGACAGTGAAGATGTGTCTTTCTTACCAAAGTACATTAGAAGCAAAGCGAAACTAGCATATTCTACAACTTGTTAAGTTGTACAAACTAGGACAGTTTGAACTTGCTGTGATCTACACTCTGTAGAAAAGCAGCTCATTCCTAGAGCTGAACAAGCTTATTTCGCACAGTAGAGTGTTTGGCAATGAAGATGTTTCTTTTCTTACCAAACTACATTAGAAACGAAACGAAACTTGCATATTCTACAACTTGTTAAGTTGTACAAACTAGGAGAGTTTGAACTTGCTGTGATCTACACTCTATGTAGAAAAGCAGCTCATTCCTAGAGCTGAACAAGCTTATTTCGCACAGTAGAGTGTTTGGCAATGAAGATGTTTCTTTTCTTACCAAACTACATTAGAAACGAAATGAAAGGAAACTAGCATATTCTACAACTTGTAAAGTTGTATAAATTACGAGAGTTTGAACTTGCTGTGATCTACATTCTTTGTAGAAAAGCAGTTCAAACCTAGAGCTGAACAAGCTTATTTCGCACAGTAGTGTGTTTGGCAATGAAGATGTTTCTTTTCTTACCAAACTACAGTAGAAACGAAATGGAACTAACATATTCTAAAACTTGTTAAGTTGTACAAACTAGGAGAGTTTGAACTTGTTGTTATCTACAATCTTTGTAGAAAAGCAGCTCATTCCTAGAGCTGAACAAGCTTATTTCGCACAGTTGAGTGTTTGGAAATGAAGATGTTTCTTTTCTTACCAAACTACATCAGAAACCAAAGAAACCAGCAAATTGTACAACTTGTTAAGTTGTACAAACTAGGAGAGTTTGAACTTGCTGTGATCTACACTCTTTGCAGAAAAACAGCTCATTCCTAGAGCTGAACAAGCTTATTTCGCACAGTAGAGGTATGACAATCAAGATGTTTCTTTCTTACCAAACTACATTAGAAACAAAGCGAAACTAGCATATTCTACAACTTGTTAAGTTGTACAAACTAGGAGAGTTTGAACTTGCTGTGATCTACACTCTGTAGAAAAGCAGCTCATTCCTAGAGCTGAACAAGCTTATTTCGCACAGTAGAGTGTATGGCAATGAAGATGTTTCTTTTCTTACCAAACGACATTAGAACCGAAATGAAACGAAATTAGCATATTCTACAACTTGTTAAGTTGTATAAACTAGGAGAGTTTGAACTTCTGTGATCTACATTCTTTGTAGAAAAGCAGCTCAAACCTAGAGCTGAACAAGCTTATTTCGCACAGTAGAGTGTTTGGCAATGAAGATGTTTCTTTTCTTACCAAACTACATTAGAATTAGAAAAGAAAGAAACCAGGAAAACTTGCTGTGATCTACGCTCTTTGTTAATTTGTACCAACAGTAGTGTTTGGCAATGAAGATGTTTCTTTTCTTACTAAACTTTAGACTTACTGTGCAAATTGTCTACACTGATCTTTGTAGAAAAGCAGCTTATTCCTACAGCTGAACAAGCTTATTTCGCACAGTAGAGTGTTTGGCAATGAAGATGTTTCTTTTCTTACCAAACTACATTAGAATCAAAGCGAAACTAGCATATTCTACAACTTGTTAAGTTGTACAAACTAGGAGAGTTTGAACTTGCTGTGATATACACTCTTTGTGGAAAAGCAGCTCATTCGTAGAGCAGAACAAGCTTATTTCGCACAGTAGAGTGTTTGGCAATGAAGATGTTTCTTTTCTTACCAAACTATATTAGAAACGAAAGAAACCAGTAAATTGTACAACTTGTTAAGTTGCACAAACTAGGATAGTTTGAACTTGCGGTGATCTACACTCTTTGTAGAAAAACAGCTCATTCCTAGAGCTGAACAAGCTTATTTTGCACAGTAGAGGTATGACAGTGAAGATGTTTCTTTCTTACCAAACTACATTAGAAACAAAGCGAAACTAGCATATTCTACAACTAGTTAAGTTGTACAAACTAGGACAGTTTGAACTTGCTGTGATCTACACTCTATAGAAAAGCAGCTCATTCCTAGAGCTGAACAAGCTTATTTCGCACAGTAGAGTGTTTTGCAATGATGATGTTGCTTTTCTCACCAAACTACATTAGAAACGAAACGAAACTTGCATATTCTACAACTTGTTACGTTGTACAAATTAGGAGAGTTTGAACTTTCTCTGATCTACACTCTTTGTAGAACAGCAGCTCATTCCTAGAGCTGAACAAGCTTATTTCGCACAGTAGAGTGTTTGGAAATGAAGATGTTTCTTTTCTTACCAAACTATATTAGAAATGAAAGAAACCAGAAAATTGTACAACTTGTGAAGTTGCACAAACTAGGAGAGTTTGAGCTTGCTGTGATCTACGCTCTTTGTAGAAAAGCAGCTCATTCCTAGAGCTGAACAAGCTTATTTTGCACAGTACAGTGTTTGGCAATGAAGATGTTTCTTTTCTTACTAAACTACATTAGAAACGAAAGAAACCAGCAAATTGTACAACTTGCTGTGATCTACACTCCCTGTAGAAAAGCAGCTCATTCCTAGAGCTGAACAAGCTTATTTCGCACAGTAGAGTGTTTGGCAATGAAGAGGTTTCTTTTCTTACCAAACTGCATTAGAAACAAAGCGAAACTAGCATATTCTACATCTTGTTAAGTTGTACAAACTAGGAGAGTTTGAACTTTCTCTGATCTACACTCTTTGTAGAACAGCAGCTCATTCCTAGAGCTGAAGAAGCTTATTTCGCACAGTAGAGGGTTTGGCAATGAACAGGTTTCTTCTCTTACCAAACTACATTAGAAACTAAAAAAACCAGTAAATTGTACAACTTTACAAGTGTCACAAACTAGGAGAGTTTGAACTTGCTGTGATCTACACTCTTTGTAGAAAAGCAGCTCATTCCTAGACCTGAACGAGCTTATTTCGCACAGTAGAGGTATGACAGTGAAGATGTTTCTTTTCTTACCAAACTACATTAGAAACAAAGCGAAACTAGCATATTCTACAACTTGTTAAGTTGTACAAACTAGGACAGTTTGAACTTGCTGTGATCTACACTCTGTAGAAAAGCAGCTCATTCCTAGAGCTGAACAAGCTTATTTCGCACAGTAGAGTGATTGGCAATGAAGATGTTTCTTTTCTTACCAAACTACATTAGAAACGAAACGAAACTTGCCTATACTACAACTTTTTAAGTTGTATAAACTAGGAGAGTTTAAACTTGCTGTGATCTACACTCTATGTAGAAAAGCAGCTCATTCCTAGAGCTGAACAAGCTTATTTCGCACAGTAGAGTGTTTGGCAATGAAGATGTTTCTTTTCTTACCAAACTACATTAGAACCGAAACGAAAGGAAACTAGCATATTCTACAACTTGTTAAGTTGTATAAACTACGAGAGTTTGAACTTGCTGTGATCTACATTCTTTGTAGAAAAGCAGCTCAAACCAAGAGCTGAACAAGCTTATTTCACACAGTAGTGTGTTTGGCAATGAAGATGTTTCTTTTCTTACCAAACTACATTAGAAACGAAATGAAACAAACATATTCTAAAACTTTTTAAGTTGTACAAACTAGGAGAGTTTGAACTTGTTGTGATCTACACTCTTTGTAGAAAAGCAGCTCATTCCTAGAGCTGAACAACCTTATTTCGCACAGTGGAGTGTTTGGAAATGAAGATGTTTCTTTTCTTACCAAACTACATTAGAAACGAAAGAAACCAGCAAATTGTACAACTTGTTAAGTTGTACAAACTAGGAGAGTTTGAACTTGCTGTGATCTACACTCTTTGCAGAAAAACAGCTCATTCCTAGAGCTGAACAAGCTTATTTCGCACAGTAGAGGCATGACAATCAAGTTGTTCCTTTCTTACCAAACTACATTAGAAACAAAGCGAAACTAGCATATTCTACAACTTGTTAAGTTGTACAAACTAGGAGAGTTTGAACTTGCTGTGATCTACACTCTGTAGAAAAGCCGCTCATTCCTAGAGCTGAACAAACTTATTTCGCACAGTAGAGTGTTTGGCAATGAAGATGTTTCTTTTCTTACCAAACTACATTAGAAATGAAACGAATCTTGCACATTCTACAACTTGTTAAGTTGTACAAACTAGGAGAGTTTCAACTTGCTGTGATCTACACTCTTTGTAGAAAAGCAGCTCATTCCTAGAGCAGAACAAACTTATTTCGCACAGTAGAGTGTTTGGCAATGAAGATGTTTCTTTTCTTACCAAACTACATTAGAAACGAAATGAAACGAAATTAGCATATTCTACAACTTGTTAAGTTGTATAAACTAGGAGAGTTTGAACTTCTGTGATCTACATTCTTTTTAGAAAAGCAGCTCAAACCTAGAGCTGAACAAGCTTATTTCGCACAGTAGAGTGTTTGGAAATGAAGATGTTTCTTTTCTTACCAAACTACATTAGAAAAGAAAGAAACAAGTAAATTGTACAACTTTTTAATTTGTACCAACTAGTAGAGTTTGGACTTGCTGTGATCTACACTGTTTGTAGAAAAGCAGCTCATTCCTACAGCTAAACAAGCTTATTTCGCACTGTAGAGTGTTTGGAAATGAAGATGTTTCTTTTCTTACCAAACTACATTAGAATCAAAGTGAAACTAGCATATTCTACAACTTGTTAAGCTCTACAAACTAGGAGAGTTTGAACTTGCTGTGATCTACACTCTTTGTGGAAAAGCAGCTCTTTCCTAGAGCTGAACAAGCTTATTTCGCACAGTAGAGTGTTTGGCAATGAAGAGGTTTCTTTTCTTACCAAACTACATTAGAAACAAAGCGAAACTAGCATATTCTACAACCTTTTAAGTTGTACAAACTAGGAGAATTTGAACTTACTGTGATCTACACTCTTTGTAGAAAAGCAGCTCATTCCTAGACCTGAACAAGCTTATTTCGCACAGTAGAGTGTTTGGCAATGAAGATGTTTCTTGTCTTACCAAAGTACACTAGAAACGAAACGAAACTTGCATATTCTACAACTTGTAATGTTGTACAAATTAGGAGAGTTTGAACTTGCTGTGATCTACACTCTTTGCAGAAAAACAGCTCATTCCTAGAGCTGAACAAGCTTATTTCGCACAGTAGAGGCATGACAATCAAGTTGTTCCTTTCTTACCAAACTACATTAGAAACAAAGCGAAACTAGCATATTCTACAACTTGTTAATTGTACAAACTAGGAGAGTTTGAACTTGCTGTGATCTACACTTTGTAGAAAAGCAGCTCATTCCTAGAGCTGAACAAACTTATTTCGCACAGTAGAGTGTTTGGCAATGAAGATGTTTCTTTTCTTACCAAACTACATTAGAAATGAAACGACTCTTGCACATTCTACAACTTGTTAAGTTGTACAAACTAGGAGAGTTTGAACTTGCTGTGATCTACACTCTTTGTAGAAAAGCAGCTCATTCCTAGAGCAGAACAAACTTATTTCGCACAGTAGAGTGTTTGGCAATGAAGATGTTTCTTTTCTTACCAAACTACATTAGAAACGAAATGAAACGAAATTAGCATATTCTACAACTTGTTAAGTTGTATAAACTAGGAGAGTTTGAACTTCTGTGATCTACATTCGTTGTAGATAAGCAGCTCAAACCTAGAGCTGAACAAGCTTATTTCGCACAGTAGAGTGTTTGGAAGTGAAGATGTTTCTTTTCTTACCAAACTACATTAGAAAAGAAAGAAACAAGTAAATTGTACAACTTGTTAATTTGTACCAACTAGTAGAGTTTGGACTTGCTGTGATCTACACTGTTTGTAGAAAAGCAGCTCATTCCTACAGCTAAACAAGCTTATTTCGCACTGTAGAGTGTTTGGAAATGAAGATGTTTCTTTTCTTACCAAACTACATTAGAATCAAAGTGAAACTAGCATATTCTACAACTTGTTAAGCTCTACAAACTAGGAGAGTTTGAACTTGCTATGATCTACACTCTTTGTGGAAAAGCAGCTCTTTCCTAGAGATGAACAAGTTTATTTCGCACAGTAGAGTGTTTGGCAATGAAGAGGTTTCTTTTCTTACCAAACTACATTAGAAACGAAAGAAACCAGGAAATTGTACAACGTGTTAAGTTGTACAAACTACGAGAGTTTGAACTTGCTGTGATCTACACTCTTTGTACAAAAGCAGCTCATTCCTAGAGCTGAACAAGCTTATTTCGCACAGTAGAGTGTTTGGCAATGAAGATGGTTCTTTTCTTACCAAACTACATTAGAAACGAAACGAAACTAGCATATTCTACAACGTGTGAAGTTGTATAAACTAGGAGAGTTTGAACTTGCTGTGATCTACACTCTTTGTAGAAAAGCAGCTCATTCCTAGAGCTGAACAAGCTTATTTCGCACAGTAGAGTGTTTGGAAATGAAGATATTTCTTTTCTTACCGAACTACATTAGAAACGAAATGAAACTTGCATATTCTACAACTTGTTATGTTGTACAAACTAGGAGAGTTTGAACTTGCTGTGATCTACACTCTTTGTAGAAAAGCACCTCATTCCTAGAGCTGAACAAGCTTATTTCGCACAGTAGAGTGTTTGGAAATGAAGATGTTTCTTTTCTTACCGAACTACATTAGAAACGAAATGAAACTTGCATATTCTACAACTTGTTATGTTGTACAAACTAGGAGAGTTTGAACTTGCTGTGATCTACACTCTTTGTAGAAAAGCAGCTCATTCCTAGAGCTGAACAAGCTTATTTCGCACAGTAGTGTGTTTGGCAATGAAAATATTTCTTTTCTTACCAAACTACATTAGAAACGAAAGAAACCAGTAACTTGTACAACTTGTTCAGTGGTAAAAACTAGGAGAGTTTGAACTTGCTGTGATCTACACTCTTTGTAGAAAAGCAGCTCATTCCTAGAGCTGAACAAGCTTATTTCGCACCGTAGAGTGTTTGGAAATGAAGAGGTTTCTTTTCTTACCAAACTACATTAGAAACGAAAGAAACCAGTACATTGTACAACTTGTTAAGTTCTACAAAGTAGGAGAGTTTGAACTTGCTGTGATCTACACTCTTTGTAGAACAGCAGCTCATTCCTAGAGCTGAACAAGCTTATTTCGCACAGTAGAGTGTTTGGCAATGAAGAGGTTTCTTTTCTTACCAAACTACATTAGAAACGAAAGAAACCAGCGAATTGTACAACTTGTTACTTTGTACAAACTAGGAGAGTTTGAACTTCCTGTGATCTACACTCTTTGTAGGAAAGCAGCTCATTCCTAGAGCTGAACAAGCTTATTTTCGCACAGTAGAGTGTTTGGCAATGAAGATGTTTCTTTTCTTACCAAACTACATTAGAAACGAAACGAAACTAGCATATACTACAACTTGTTAAGTTGTACAAACTAGAGAGTTTGAACTTGCTGTGATCTACACTGTTTGTAGAAAAGCAGTTCGTTCCTAGAGCTGAACAAACTTATTTCGCAAAGTAGAGTGTTTGGCAATGAAGAAGTTTCTTTTCTTACCAAACTACATTAGAAACGAAACGAAACTAGCATATTCTACAACTTGTTAAGTTGTACAAACTAGAGAGTTTGATCTTGCTGCGATCTACACTCTTTGTAGAAAAGCAGTTCATTCCTAGAGCTGAACAAGCTTATTTCGCACAGTAGAGTGTTTGGCAATGAAGAGATTTCTTTTCTTACCAAAGTACATTAGCAACGAAAGAAACCAGTAAATTGTACAACTTCAGAAGTTGTACAAACTAGAAGAGTTTGAACTTGCTGTGATCTACACTCTTTGTAGAAAAGCAGCTCATTCCTAGAGCTGAACAAGCTTATTTCGGACAGTAGAGTGTGTGGCAATGAAGATGTTTCTTTTCTTACCAAACTACATTAGAAATGAAATGAAACTACCATATTCTACAACTTGTTAAGTTGTACAAACTAGGAGAGTTTGAACTTGTTGTGATCTACACTCATTGTAAAAAAGCAGCTCATTCCTAGAGCTGAACAAGCTTATTTCGCACAGTGGAGTGTTTGGAACTGAAGATGTTTCTGTTCTTACCAAACTACATTAGAAACGAAAGAAACCAGTAAATTGTACATCTTGTTAAGTTGTACAAACTAGGAGAGTTTGAACTTGCTGTGATCTACACTCTTTGTAGAAAAAACAGCTCATTCCTAGAGCTGAACAAGCTTATTTCGCAGAGTAGAGGTATGACAGTGAAGATGTTTCTTTTCTTACCAAACTACATTAGAAACAAAGCGAAACTAGCATATTCTACAACTTGTTAAGTTGTACAAACTAGGACAGTTTGAACTTGCTGTGATCTACACTCTGTAGAAAAGCAGCTCATTCCTAGAGCTGAACAAGCTTATTTCGCACAGTAGAGTGATTGGCAATCAAGATGTTTCTTTTCTTACCAAACTACATTAGAAACGAAACGAAACTTGCATATACTACAACTTTTTAAGTTGTACAAAGTAGGAGAGTTTAAACTTGCTGTGATCTACACTGTATGTAGAAAAGCAGCTCATTCCTAGAGCTGAACAAGCTTATTTCGCACAGTAGAGTGTTTGGCAATGAAGATGTTTCTTTTCTTACCAAACTACATTAGAACCGAAACGAAAGGAAACTAGCATATTCTACAACTTGTTAAGTTGTATAAACTACGAGAGTTTGAACTTGCTGTGATCTACACTCTTTGTAGAAAAGCAGCTCAAACCTAGAGCTGAACAAGCTTATTTCGCACAGTAGTGTGTTTGGCAATGAAGATGTTTCTTTTCTTACCAAACTACATTAGAAACGAAATGAAACAAACATATTCTAAAACTTTTTAAGTTGTACAAACTAGAAGAGTTTGAACTTGTTGTGATCTACACTCTTTGTAGAAAAGCAGCTCATTCCTAGAGCTGAACAACCTTATTTCGCACAGTGGAGTGTTTGGAAATGAAGATGTTTCTTTTCTTACCAAACTACATTAGTAGAAAGAAACCAGCAAATTGTACAACTTGTTAAGTTGTACAAACTAGGAGAGTTTGAACTTGCTGTGATCTACACTCTTTGCAGAAAAACAGCTCATTCCTAGAGCTGAACAAGCTTATTTCGCACAGTAGAGGCATGACAATCAAGATGTTCCTTTCTTACCAAACTACATTAGAAACAAAGCGAAACTAGCATATTCTACAACTTGTTAAGTTGTACAAACTAGGAGAGTTTGAACTTGCTGTGATCTACACTCTGTAGAGAAGCAGCTCATTCCTAGAGCTGAACAAACTTATTTCGCACAGTAGAGTGTTTGGCAATGAAGATGTTTCTTTTCTTACCAAACTACATTAGAAACAAAGCGAAACTAGCATATTCTACAACTTGTAAAGTTGTACAAACTAGGAGAGTTTGAACTTGCTGTGATCTACACTCTTTGTAGAAAAGCAGCTCATTCCTAGAGCTGAACAAACTTATTTCGCACAGTAGAGTGTTTGGCAATGAAGATGTTTCTTTTCTTACCAAACTACATTAGAAACGAAATGAAACGAAATTAGCATATTCTACAACTTGTTAAGTTGTATAAACTAGGAGAGTTTGAACTTCTGTGATCTACATTCTTTGTAGAAAAGCAGCTCAAACCTAGAGCTGAACAAGCTTATTTCGCACAGTAGAGTGTTTGGAAATGAAGATGTTTCTTTTCTTACCAAACTACATTAGAAAAGAAATAAACAAGTAAATTGTACAACTTGTTAATTTGTACCAACTAGGAGAGTTTGGACTTGCTGTGATCTACACTGTTTGTAGAAAAGCAGCTCATTCCTACAGCTAAACAAGCTTATTTCGCACTGTAGAGTGTTTGGAAATGAAGATGTTTCTTTTCTTACCAAACTACATTAGAATCAAAGTGAAACTAGCATATTCTACAACTTGTTAAGCTCTACAAACTAGGAGAGTTTGAACTTGCTGTGATCTACACTCTTTGTGGAAAAGCAGCTCTTTCCTAGAGCTGAACAAGCTTATTTCGCACAGTAGAGTGTTTGGCAATGAAGAGGTTTCTTTTCTTACCAAACTACATTAGAAACGAAAGAAACCAGTAAATTGTACAACGTGTTAAGTTGTACAAACTAGGAGAGTTTGAACTTGCTGTGATCTACACTCTTTGTACAAAAGCAGCTCATTCCTAGAGCTGAACAAGCTTATTTGGCACAGTACAGTTTATGGCAATGAAGATGTTTCTTTTCTTACCAAACTACATTAGAAACGAAATGAAACTTATATATTCTACAACTTCTTAAGTTGTACAAACTAGGAGAGTTTGAACTTGCTGTGATCTACACTCTTTGTAGAAAAGCAGCTCATTCCTAGAGCTGAACAAGCTTATTTCACACAGTAGAGTGTTTGTCAATGAAGATGTTTCTTTTCTTAACAAACTTCATTAGAAACGAAAAAAACCCAGTAAATTGTACAACATGTTAAGTTGTACAAACTAGGAGAGTTTGAACTTGCTGTGATCTACACTCTTTGTAGAAAAGCAGCTCATTCCTAGAGCTGAACAAGCTTATTTCGCACAGTAGAATGTTTGGCAATGAAGAGGTTTCTTTTGTTACCAAACTACACTCAAAACGAAAGAAACCAGGAAATTGGACAACTTGTTAAGTTGTACAAACTAGGAGGGTTTGAACTTGCTGTGATCTACACTCTCTTTAGAAAAACACCTCATTCAAAGAGCTGAACAAGCTCATTTCGCACAGTAGAGTGTTTGGAAATGAAGATGTTTCTTTTCTTACCAAACTACAGTAGAAAGGAAACGAAACTTGCATATTCTAAAACTTGTAAATTTGTACAAACTAGGAGAGTTTGAACTTGCTGTGATCTACACTCTTTGTAGAAAAGCAGCTCATTCCTAGAGCTGAACAAGCTTATTTCGCACAGTAGAGTGTTTGGCAATGAAGATGTTTCTTTTCTTACCAAACTACATTAGAAACGAAAGAAACCAGGAAATTGTACTACTTTTTATGTTGTACAAACTAGGAGAGTTTGAACTTGCTGTGATCCACACTCTGTAGAAGAGCAGCTCATTCCTAGAGCTGAACAAGCTTATTTCGCACAGTATAGTGGCAATGAAGATGTTTCTTTACTTAGCAAACTACATTAGAAACGAAAGAAAGAAGTAACTTGTAAAACTTTTTAGGTTGTACAAACTAGGAGAGTTTGAACTTGCTGTGATCTACACTCTTTGTAGAGAAGCAGCTCATTTTAGAGCTGAACAAGCTTTTTTCGCACAGTAGAGTGTTTGGCAATGAAGATGTTTCTTTTCTTACCAAACTACATTAGAAACGAAACGAAACTAGCATATTCTACAACTTGTTAAGTTGTACAAACTAGGAGAATTTGAACTTGCTGTGATCTACACTCTTTGTAGAAAAGCAGCTCATTCCTAGAGCTGAACAAGCTTATTTCGCACAGTAGAGTGTTTTTCAATGAGAAGGTTTCTTTTCTTACCAAACTACATTAGAAATGAAAGAAACTAGCATGTTCTACAACTTGTTAAGTTGTACAAACTAGGAGAGTTTGAACTTGCTGTGATCTACACTCTTTGTAGAAAAGCAGCTCATTCCTAGAACTGAGCAAGCTTATTTCGCACAGTAGAGTGTTTGGCAATGAAGAGGTTTCTTTTCATACCAAACTACATTAGAAACGACAGAAAACCAGTAAATTGTACAACGTGGTAAGTTGTACAAACTAGGAGAGTTTGAACTTGATGTGATCTACACTCTTTGTAGAAAAGCAGCTCATTCCCAGAGCTGAACAAGCTTATTTCGCACAGTAGAGTGTTTCGCAATAAAGATGTTTCTTTTCTTACCAAACTACATTAGAAACGAGACGAAACTAGCATATTCTACAACTTGTTAAGTTGTACAAGCGAGGAGAGTTTGAACTTGCTGTGATCTACACTCTTTGTAGAAAAGCAGCTCATTCCTAGAGCTGAACAAGCTTATTTCGCACAGTAGAGTGTTTGGCAATGAAGAGGTTTCTTTTCTTACCAAACTACATTAGAAACGAAAGAAACCAGTAAATTGTACAACTTGTTCAGTTGTACAAACTAGGAGAGTTTGAACTTGCTGTGATATACACTCTTTGTAGAAAAGCAGCGCATTCCTAACAAGCTTATTTCGCACAGTAGAGTGTATGGCAATGAAGATGTTTCTTTTCTTACCAAAGTACATTAGATACGAAATGAAACTACCGTATTCTACAACGTGTTATGTTGTATAAACTGGGAGAGTTTGAACTTGCTGTGATCTACACTCTTTGTAGAAAAGCAGCTCATTCCTAGAGCTGAACAAGCTTATTTCACACAGGAGATTGTTTGCCAATGAAGATGTTTCTTTTCTTACCAAACTACATTAGAAACGAAACAAAACTAGCGTATTCTAAAACTTGTTAAGTTGTACAAACTAGGAGAGTTTGAACTTGCTGTGATCTACACTCTTTGTAGAAAAGCAGCTCATTCCTAGAGCTGAAAAAGCTTATTTCGCACAGTAGAGTGTTTGGCAATGAAGAGGTTTCTTTTCTTACCAAACTACATTAGAAACGAAAGAAACCAGCAAATTGTACAACTTGTTAAGTTGTACAAACTAGGAGAGTTTGAACTTGCTGTGATCTACACTCTTTGCAGAAAAACAGCTCATTCCTAGAGCTGAACAAGCTTATTTCGCACAGTAGAGGCATGACAATCAAGTTGTTCCTTTCTTACCAAACTACATTAGAAACAAAGCGAAACTAGCATATTCTACAACTTGTTAAGTTGTACAAACTAGGAGAGTTTGAACTTGCTGTGATCTACACTCTGTAGAAAAGCCGCTCATTCCTAGAGCTGAACAAACTTATTTCGCACAGTAGAGTGTTTGGCAATGAAGATGTTTCTTTTCTTACCAAACTACATTAGAAATGAAACGAATCTTGCACATTCTACAACTTGTTAAGTTGTACAAACTAGGAGAGTTTGAACTTGCTGTGATCTACACTCTTTGTAGAAAAGCAGCTCATTCCTAGAGCAGAACAAACTTATTTCGCACAGTAGAGTGTTTGGCAATGAAGATGTTTCTTTTCTTACCAAACTACATTAGAAACGAAATGAAACGAAATTAGCATATTCTACAACTTGTTAAGTTGTATAAACTAGGAGAGTTTGAACTTCTGTGATCTACATTCTTTGTAGAAAAGCAGCTCAAACCTAGAGCTGAACAAGCTTATTTCGCACAGTAGAGTGTTTGGAAATGAAGATGTTTCTTTTCTTACCAAACTACATTAGAAAAGAAAGAAACAAGTAAATTGTACAACTTTTTAATTTGTACCAACTAGTAGAGTTTGGACTTGCTGTGATCTACACTGTTTGTAGAAAAGCAGCTCATTCCTACAGCTAAACAAGCTTATTTCGCACTGTAGAGTGTTTGGAAATGAAGATGTTTCTTTTCTTACCAAACTACATTAGAATCAAAGTGAAACTAGCATATTCTACAACTTGTTAAGCTCTACAAACTAGGAGAGTTTGAACTTGCTGTGATCTACACTCTTTGTGGAAAAGCAGCTCTTTCCTAGAGCTGAACAAGCTTATTTCGCACAGTAGAGTGTTTGGCAATGAAGAGGTTTCTTTTCTTACCAAACTACATTAGAAACAAAGCGAAACTAGCATATTCTACAACCTTTTAAGTTGTACAAACTAGGAGAATTTGAACTTACTGTGATCTACACTCTTTGTAGAAAAGCAGCTCATTCCTAGACCTGAACAAGCTTATTTCGCACAGTAGAGTGTTTGGCAATGAAGATGTTTCTTGTCTTACCAAAGTACACTAGAAACGAAAAGAAACTTGCATATTCTACAACTTGTAATGTTGTACAAATTAGGAGAGTTTGAACTTGCTGTGATCTACACTCTTTGCAGAAAAACAGCTCATTCCTAGAGCTGAACAAGCTTATTTCGCACAGTAGAGGCATGACAATGAAAGTTGTTCCTTTCTTACCAAACTACATTAGAAACAAAGCGAAACTAGCATATTCTACAACTTGTTAATTGTACAAACTAGGAGAGTTTGAACTTGCTGTGATCTACACTCTGTAGAAAAGCAGCTCATTCCTAGAGCTGAACAAACTTATTTCGCACAGTAGAGTGATTGGCAATGAAGATGTTTCTTTTCTTACCAAACTACATTAGAAATGAAACGACTCTTGCACATTCTACAACTTGTTAAGTTGTACAAACTAGGAGAGTTTGAACTTGCTGTGATCTACACTCTTTGTAGAAAAGCAGCTCATTCCTAGAGCAGAACAAACTTATTTCGCACAGTAGAGTGTTTGGCAATGAAGATGTTTCTTTTCTTACCAAACTACATTAGAAATGAAATGAAACGAAATTAGCATATTCTACAACTTGTTAAGTTGTATAAACTAGAGAGTTTGAACTTCTGTGATCTACATTCGTTGTAGATAAGCAGCTCAAACCTAGAGCTGAACAAGCTTATTTCGCACAGTAGAGTGTTTGGAAGTGAAGATGTTTCTTTTCTTACCAAACTACATTAGAAAAGAAAGAAACAAGTAAATTGTACAACTTGTTAATTTGTACCAACTAGTAGAGTTTGGACTTGCTGTGATCTACACTGTTTGTAGAAAAGCAGCTCATTCCTACAGCTAAACAAGCTTATTTCGCACTGTAGAGTGTTTGAAATGAAGATGTTTCTTTTCTTACCAAACTACATTAGAATCAAAGTGAAACTAGCATATTCTACAACTTGTTAGGCTCTACAAACTAGGAGAGTTTGAACTTGCTGTGATCTACACTCTTTGTGGAAAAGCAGCTCTTTCCTAGAGATGAACAAGCTTATTTCGCACAGTAGAGTGTTTGGCAATGAAGAGGTTTCTTTTCTTACCAAACTACATTAGAAACGAAAGAAACCAGGAAATTGTACAACGTGTTAAGTTGTACAAACTACGAGAGTTTGAACTTGCTGTGATCTAAACTCTTTGTACAAAAGCAGGTCATTCCTAGAGCTGAACAAGCTTATTTCGCACAGTAGAGTGTTTGGCAATGAAGATGGTTCTTTTCTTACCAAACTACATTAGAAACGAAACGAAACTAGCATATTCTACAACTTGTGAAGTTGTATAAACTAGGAGAGTTTGAACTTGCTGTGATCTACACTCTTTGTAGAAAAGCAGCTCATTCCTAGAGCTGAACAAGCTTATTTCGCACAGTAGAGTGTTTGGAAATGAAGATATTTCTTTTCTTACCGAACTACATTAGAAACGAAATGAAACTTGCATATTCTACAACTTGTTATGTTGTACAAACTAGGAGAGTTTGAACTTGCTGTGATCTACACTCTTTGTAGAAAAGCACCTCATTCCTAGAGCTCATTCGCACAGTAGAGTGTTTGGAAATGAAGATGTTTCTTTTCTTACCGAACTACATTAGAAACGAAATGAAACTTGCATATGTTTGTTATGTTGTACAAATAGGAGAGTTTGAACTTGCTGTGATCTTCTTTGTAGAAAAGCAGCTCATTAGAGCTGAACAAGCTTAAACCAGTAAGTGTGTTTGGCAATGAAAATATTTCTTTTCTTACCAAACTACATTAGAAACGAAAGAAACCAGTAACTTGTACAACTTGTTCAGTGGTACAAACTAGGAGAGTTTGAACTTGCTGTGATCTACACTCTTTGTAGAAAAGCAGCTCATTCCTAGAGCTGAACAAGCTTATTTCGCACCGTAGAGTGTTTGGAAATGAAGAGGTTTCTTTTCTTACCAAACTACATTAGAAACGAAAGAAACCAGTACATTGTACAACTTGTTAAGTTCTACAAAGTAGGAGAGTTTGAACTTGCTGTGATCTACACTCTTTGTAGAACAGCAGCTCATTCCTAGAGCTGAACAAGCTTATTTCGCACAGTAGAGTGTTTGGCAATGAAGAGGTTTCTTTTCTTACCAAACTACATTAGAAACGAAAGAAACCAGCGAATTGTACAACTTGTTACTTTGTACAAACTAGGAGAGTTTGAACTTGCTGTGATCTACACTCTTTGTAGGAAAGCAGCTCATTCCTAGAGCTGAACAAGCTTATTTCGCACAGTAGAGTGTTTGGCAATGAAGATGTTTCTTTTCTTACCAAACTACATTAGAAACGAAACGAAACTAGCATATACTACAACTTGTTAAGTTGTACAAACTAGGAGAGTTTGAACTTGCTGTGATCTACACTGTTTGTAGAAAAGCAGTTCGTTCCTAGAGCTGAACAAACTTATTTCGCAAGTAGAGTGTTTGGCAATGAAGAAGTTTCTTTTCTTACCAAACTACATTAGAAACGAAACGAAACTAGCATATTCTACAACTTGTTAAGTTTTACAAACTAGGAGAGTTTGATCTTGCGGCGATCTACACTCTTTGTAGAAAAGCAGTTCATTCCTAGAGCTGAACAAGCTTATTTCGCACAGTAGAGTGTTTGGCAATGAAGAGATTTCTTTTCTTACCAAAGTACATTAGCAACGAAAGAAACCAGTAAATTGTACAACTTCAGAAGTTGTACAAACTAGAAGAGTTTGAACTTGCTGTGATCTACACTCTTTGTAGAAAAGCAGCTCATTCCTAGAGCTGAACAAGCTTATTTCGGACAGTAGAGTGTGTGGCAATGAAGATGTTTCTTTTCTTACCAAACTACATTAGAAACAAAGCGAAACTAGCATATTCTACAACTTGTTAAGTTGTACAAACTAGGACAGTTTGAACTTGCTGTGATCTACACTCTGTAGAAAAGCAGCTCATTCCTAGAGCTGAACAAGCTTATTTCGCACAGTAGAGTGATTGGCAATCAAGATGTTTCTTTTCTTACCAAACTACATTAGAAACGAAACGAAACTTGCATATACTACAACTTTTTAAGTTGTACAAAGTAGGAGAGTTTAAACTTGCTGTGATCTACACTGTATGTAGAAAAGCAGCTCATTCCTAGAGCTGAACAAGCTTATTTCGCACAGTAGAGTGTTTGGCAATGAAGATGTTTTTTTTACCAAACTACATTAGAACCGAAACGAAAGGAAACTAGCATATTCTACAACTTGTTAAGTTGTATAAACTACGAGAGTTTGAACTTGCTGTGATCTACACTCTTTGTAGAAAAGCAGCTCAAACCTAGAGCTGAACAAGCTTATTTCGCACAGTAGTGTGTTTGGCAATGAAGATGTTTCTTTTCTTACCAAACTACATTAGAAACGAAATGAAACAAACATATTCTAAAACTTTTTAAGTTGTACAAACTAGAAGAGTTTGAACTTGTTGTGATCTACACTCTTTGTAGAAAAGCAGCTCATTCCTAGAGCTGAACAACCTTATTTCGCACAGTGGAGTGTTTGGAAATGAAGATGTTTCTTTTCTTACCAAACTACATTAGAAACGAAAGAAACCAGCAAATTGTACAACTTGTTAAGTTGTACAAACTAGGAGAGTTTGAACTTGCTGTGATCTACATTCTTTGCAGAAAAACAGCTCATTCCTAGAGCTGAACAAGCTTATTTCGCACAGTAGAGGCATGACAATCAAGATGTTCCTTTCTTACCAAACTACATTAGAAACAAAGCGAAACTAGCATATTCTACAACTTGTTAAGTTGTACAAACTAGGAGAGTTTGAACTTGCTGTGATCTACACTCTGTAGAAAAGCAGCTCATTCCTAGAGCTGAACAAACTTATTTCGCACAGGAGAGTGTTTGGCAATGAAGATGTTTCTTTTCTTACCAAACTACATTAGAAACAAAGCGAAACTAGCATATTCTACAACTTGTAAAGTTGTACAAACTAGGAGAGTTTGAACTTGCTGTGATCTACACTCTTTGTAGAAAAGCAGCTCATTCCTAGAGCTGAACAAACTTATTTCGCACAGTAGAGTGTTTGGCAATGAAGATGTTTCTTTTCTTACCAAACTACATTAGAAACGAAATGAAACGAAATTAGCATATTCTACAACTTGTTAAGTTGTATAAACTAGGAGAGTTTGAACTTCTGTGATCTACATTCTTTGTAGAAAAGCAGCTCAAACCTAGAGCTGAACAAGCTTATTTCGCACAGTAGAGTGTTTGGAAATGAAGATGTTTCTTTTCTTACCAAACTACATTAGAAAAGAAAGAAACAAGTAAATTGTGTACAACTTGTTAATTTGTACCAACTAGGAGAGTTTGGACTTGCTGTGATCTACACTGTTTGTAGAAAAGCAGCTCATTCCTACAGCTAAACAAGCTTATTTCGCACTGTAGAGTGTTTGGAAATGAAGATGTTTCTTTTCTTACCAAACTACATTAGAATCAAAGTGAAACTAGCATATTCTACAACTTGTTAAGGTTTATTACTTTATAGTTTGTATCTGCAATCACCTTGCTAGAGGCAAGGTCACTGGGGCTGGTCTTAAGGTGTGGTGATGGGTTTGAGATTCCATTGTAAAGATATGCAAATGTGTCTAGCAGGAGTTCCTGAAGTCTGCTGTGTGACCTTTTGGCTGTAGTTTGTTTTGCTCTGTGTGCTGTGGTGGCTGGTTGGCTTTTGCTCTCTCTGCCTGGCCTTGTGAGAGCAGGCTGTTTCTCCTGCCTTTATGGAACTTCCCCTGGATCTGTAAGTTTCAATAAATAATATCCCTTCCTCCATAACTGTGCCTGGTCTGGAAGTTCATCTCAGCGAACCTGAAGCTGTCTGCAACAGTAAAGTGGTACCGAGGAGTGTGGGGTGAGATGAACCAGATCGTGTGGATATTCATCTTTTACAACCTTTGTTTTGGAGGAATGGGCATGGACTTGGTGCTTGCAACTGAAGATGCCTTCTGGAGTGGTAAGCCAAGTTTTATGGACTATTCTGATGAGAGTTTGAGAATGCTAAGTGCAGATAGTACTGAACTTCGAGGCTTGGCTTATGAGGTTTCTAAGGGGAAGGAAAGACTGCAGAGGACTTTGTTGGAACTGGGCTACTGGCATAAGGGATGGCTACGTTCTGCTGCCCAGGCCCAGAAAGTGTTTGATCAAGGTTAAATTTGTAATGGACTGATATGCTTGGCTGAAGATATCGGACTGAGATTTTAAGATTTTAAGTTGGAAAACCTCAAGCAAGTTGAAAGTAGAGGCATTGAGAGACTGGTTTAGGTGCTATTGTCAACACATTAGCAATCTTAAGGAAGGTGGAAGGAAGGTGGCCTGACTGCATTTACATTAAAACAATGGAGAGGATGCCTGAGGAAAGACTGTTAAAAATGCAAACTCTTTGGAAAGAGTTGACTGGAGAAGGAACCTGCTTTTCAAGGCTATGGTTTATTTTGTCCCTGGATTAAGAATATGGCTGTGTCCTGCACACCTGGTATTAGTTTTGGAAATATGAAAATGCATGGAGTGGTCATGAGTTGCACACAGTTCCAGGAGCCGCTGCTGAGATGTGGCATGAGGCAGGGCATGAAGACCCTCAGGAATAGGCTGGAAGAGCCTTTGGAAGATGGACTGTGGTTTGCATGGAGACCTGAAGATGTTTTTGATATACCAGGACTGTGCAAAAGGGCTACCATGGAGTGCAGTGTTGGCATGGGATGAAAGTTTTCCTGGTGATTCTGCCCAGCTGGAGGGGCGGAATTGGAAAACCTGGAGACTGTCAGTCTATGGTTATATTGAACTTGAACTGCAGAAGTTTGATGACTGCTGATGGTGGTTCACTTTGCATTATTCTAGTCTCTCTTTGCTTTTTACCAGTTAAAAATGTTTACTCTGTGCCTTTACATGTTGAAAGTATTTAACTTGTTTGATTTTACAGGACTCACTATCTTAAGTTGATCAAGACTGTGAGAACCTTTGAAATTGACTGAGTACAATTTACAATGTGTGATAGTTATAAATCTATTGGGGCCAGGAGCTAAATATATTGGGGGCCAGGGGGGGAATGTGGTAGTTTGAATATATGTCCCCCAATATATTCAGTGGTTTATTACTTTATAGTTTGCATCTGCAATCACCTTGCTAGAGGCAAGGTCACTGGGGGCCGGTCTTAAGGTGTGGTGATGGGTTTGAGATTCCATTGTAAAGATATGCAAATGTGTCTAGCAGGAGTTCCTGAAGTCTGCTGTGTGACCTTTTGGCTGTAGTTTGTTTTGCTCTGTGTGCTGTGGTGGCTGGTTGGCTTTTGCTCTCTCTGCCTGGCCTTGTGAGAGCAGGCTGTTTCTCCTGCCTTTATGGAACTTCCCCTGGATCTGTAAGTTTCAATAAATAATAGCCCTTCCTCCATAACTGTGCCTGGTCTGGAAGTTCATCTCAGCGAACCTGAAGCTGTCTGCAACAGTAAAGTGGTACCGAGGAGTGTGGGGTGAGATGAACCAGATCGTGTGGATATTCATCTTTTACAACCTTTGTTTTGGAGGAATGGGCATGGACTTGGTGCTTGCAACTGAAGATGCCTTCTGGAGTGGTAAGCCAAGTTTTATGGACTATTCTGATGAGAGTTTGAGAATGCTAAGTGCAGATAGTACTGAACTTCGAGGCTTGGCTTATGAGGTTTCTAAGGGGAAGGAAAGACTGCAGAGGACTTTGTTGGAACTGGGCTACTGGCATAAGGGATGGCTACGTTCTGCTGCCCAGGCCCAGAGTGTTTGATCAAGGTTAAATTTGTAATGGACTGATATGCTTGGCTGAAGATATCGGACTGAGATTTTAAGATTTTAAGTTGGAAAACCTCAAGCAAGTTGAAAGTAGAGGCATTGAGGCTAGTTTAGGTGCTATTGTCAACACATTAGCAATCTTAAGGAAGGTGGAAGGAAGGTGGCCCGACTGCATTTACATTAAAACAATGGAGAGGATGCCTGAGGAAAGACTGTTAAAAATGCAAACTCTTTGGAAAGAGTTGACTGGAGAAGGAACCTGCTTTTCAAGGCTATGGTTTATTTTGTCCCTGGATTAAGAATATGGCTGTGTCCTGCACACCTGGTATTAGTTTTGGAAATATGAAAAATGCATGGAGTGGTCATGAGTTGCACACAGTTCCAGGAGCCGCTGCTGAGATGTGGCATGAGGTAGGGCATGAAGACCCTCAGGAATAGGCTGGAAGAGCCTTTGGAAGATAGACTGTGGTTTGCATGGAGACCTGAAGATGTTTTGGATATACCAGGACTGTGCAAAAGGGCTACCATGGAGTGCAGTGTTGGCATGGGATGAAAGTTTTCCCTGGTGATTCTGCCCAGCTGGAGGTGCGGAATTGGAAAACCTGGAAACTGTCAGTCTATGGTTATATTGAACTTGAACTGCAGAAGTTTGATGACTGCTGATGGTGGTTCACTTTGCATTATTCTAGTCTCTCTTTGCTTTTTACCAGTTAAAAATGTTTACTCTGTGCCTTTACATGTTGAAAGTATTTAACTTGTTTGATTTTACAGGACTCACTATCTTAAGTTGATCAAGACTGTGAGAACCTTTGAAATTGGACGGAGTACAATTTACAATGTGTGATAGTTATAAATCTATTGGGGGCCAGGAGCTAAATATATTGGGGGCCAGGGGCGGAATGTGGTAGTTTGAATATATGTCCCCCAATATATTCAGTGGTTTATTATTTTTATAGTTTGCATCTGCAATCACCTTGCTAGAGGCAAGGTCACTGGGGGGGTCTTAAGGTGTGGTGATGGGTTTGAGATTCCATTGTAAAGATATGCAAATGTGTCTAGCAGGAGTTCCTGAAGTCTGCTGTGTGACCTTTTGGCTGTAGTTTGTTTTGCTCTGTGTGCTGTGGTGGCTGGTTGGCTTTTGCTCTCTCTGCCTGGCCTTGTGAGAGCAGGCTGTTTCTCCTGCCTTTATGGAACTTCCCCTGGATCTGTAAGTTTCAATAAATAATAGCCCTTCCTCCATAACTGTGCCTGGTCTGGAAGTTCATCTCAGCGAACCTGAAGCTGTCTGCAACAGAAGATGTTTCTTTTCTTACCAAACTACATTAGAAACGAAATGAAACTTATATATTCTACAACTTCTTAAGTTGTACAAACTAGGAGAGTTTGAACTTGCTGTGATCTACACTCTTTGTAGAAAAGCAGCTCATTCCTAGAGCTGAACAAGCTTATTTCACACAGTAGAGTGTTTGTCAATGAAGATGTTTCTTTTCTTAACAAACTACATTAGAAACGAAAAAAACCCAGTAAATTGTACAACATGTTAAGTTGTACAAACTAGGAGAGTTTGAACTTGCTGTGATCTACACTCTTTGTAGAAAAGCAGCTCATTCCTAGAGCTGAACAAGCTTATTTTCGCACAGTAGAATGTTTGGCAATGAAGAGGTTTCTTTTGTTACCAAACTACACTCAAAACGAAAGAAACCAGGAAATTGGACAACTTGTTAAGTTGTACAAACTAGGAGAGTTTGAACTTGCTGTGATCTACACTCTCTTTAGAAAAACACCTCATTCAAAGAGCTGAACAAGCTCATTTCGCACAGTAGAGTGTTTGGAAATGAAGATGTTTCTTTTCTTACCAAACTACAGTAGAAAGGAAACGAAACTTGCATATTCTAAAACTTGTAAATTTGTACAAACTAGGAGAGTTTGAACTTGCTGTGATCTACACTCTTTGTAGAAAAGCAGCTCATTCCTAGAGCTGAACAAGCTTATTTCGCACAGTAGAGTGTTTGGCAATGAAGATGTTTCTTTTCTTACCAAACTACATTAGAAACGAAAGAAACCAGGAAATTGTACTACTTGTTATGTTGTACAAACTAGGAGAGTTTGAACTTGCTGTGATCCACACTCTGTAGAAGAGCAGCTCATTCCTAGAGCTGAACAAGCTTATTTCGCACAGTATAGTGGCAATGAAGATGTTTCTTTACTTAGCAAACTACATTAGAAACGAAAGAAAGAAGTAACTTGTAAAACTTTTTAGGTTGTACAAACTAGGAGAGTTTGAACTTGCTGTGATCTACACTCTTTGTAGAGAAGCAGCTCATTTTTAGAGCTGAACAAGCTTTTTCGCACAGTAGAGTGTTTGGCAATGAAGATGTTTCTTTTCTTACCAAACTACATTAGAAACGAAACGAAACTAGCATATTCTACAACTTGTTAAGTTGTACAAACTAGGAGAATTTGAACTTGCTGTGATCTACACTCTTTGTAGAAAAGCAGCTCATTCCTAGAGCTGAACAAGCTTATTTCGCACAGTAGAGTGTTTTTCAATGAGAAGGTTTCTTTTCTTACCAAACTACATTAGAAATGAAAGAAACTAGCATGTTCTACAACTTGTTAAGTTGTACAAACTAGGAGAGTTTGAACTTGCTGTGATCTACACTCTTTGTAGAAAAGCAGCTCATTCCTAGAACTGAGCAAGCTTATTTCGCACAGTAGAGTGTTTGGCAATGAAGAGGTTTCTTTTCATACCAAACTACATTAGAAACGACAGAAACCAGTAAATTGTACAACGTGGTAAGTTGTACAAACTAGGAGAGTTTGAACTTGATGTGATCTACACTCTTTGTAGAAAAGCAGCTCATTCCCAGAGCTGAACAAGCTTATTTCGCACAGTAGAGTGTTTCGCAATAAAGATGTTTCTTTTCTTACCAAACTACATTAGAAACGAAACGAAACTAGCATATTCTACAACTTGTTAAGTTGTACAAGCGAGGAGAGTTTGAACTTGCTGTGATCTACACTCTTTGTAGAAAAGCAGCTCATTCCTAGAGCTGAACAAGCTTATTTCGCACAGTAGAGTGTTTGGCAATGAAGAGGTTTCTTTTCTTACCAAACTACATTAGAAACGAAAGAAACCAGTCAATTGTACAACTTGTTCAGTTGTACAAACTAGGAGAGTTTGAACTTGCTGTGATATACACTCTTTGTAGAAAAGCAGCGCATTCCTAACAAGCTTATTTCGCACAGTAGAGTGTATGGCAATGAAGATGTTTCTTTTCTTACCAAAGTACATTAGATACGAAATGAAACTACCGTATTCTACAACGTGTTATGTTGTATAAACTGGGAGAGTTTGAACTTGCTGTGATCTACACTCTTTGTAGAAAAGCAGCTCAATCCTAGAGCTGAACAAGCTTATTTCACACAGGAGATTGTTTGTTAATGAAGATGTTTCTTTTCTTACCAAACTACATTAGAAACGAAACAAAACTAGCGTATTCTAAAACTTGTTAAGTTGTACAAACTAGGAGAGTTTGAACTTGCTGTGATCTACACTCTTTGTAGAAAAGCAGCTCATTCCTAGAGCTGAAAAAGCTTATTTCGCACAGTAGAGTGTTTGGCAATGAAGAGGTTTCTTTTCTTACCAAACTACATTAGAAATGAAAGAAACCAGTAATTTGTAAAACTTTTTAAGTTGTACAACTAGGAGAGTTTCAACTTGCTGTGAATTACACTCTTTGTAGAAGAGCAGCTCATTCCTAGAGCTGAACAAGCTTATTTCACACAGTAGAGTGTTTGGTAATGAAGATGTTTCTTTTCTTACCAAACTACATTGGAAACGAAACAAAACTAGCATATACTACAACTTGTTAAGTTGTACAACCTAGGAGAGTTTGAACTTGCTGTGATCTACCCTCTTTGTAGAAAAGCAACTCATTCCTAGAGCTGAACAAGCTTATTTCGCACAGTAGAGTGTTTGGAAATGAAGATGTTTCTTTTCTTCCCAAACTACATTAGAAACAGAGCGAAACTAGCATATTCTACAACTTTTTCAGTTGTACAAACTAGGAGAGTTTGAACTTGCTGTGACGTACACTCTTTGTAGAAGAGCAGCTCATTCCTAGAGCTGAACAAGCTTATTTCGCACAGTAGAGTGTTTGGCAATGAAGAGGTTTCTTTTCTTACCAAACTACATTAGAAACGAAAGAAACCAGTAAATTGTACAACTTGTTAAGTTGTACAAACTAGGAGAGTTTGAACTTGCTGTGATCTACACTCTTTGTAGAAAAGCAGCTCATTCCTAGAGCTGAATAAGCTTATTTCGCACAGTAGAGTGTTTGGAAATGAAGAGGTTTCTTTTCTTACCAAACTACATTAGAAACAAAGCGAAACTAGCATATTCTACAACTTGATAGGTTGTACAAACTAGGAGAGTTTGACCTTGCTGTGATCTACACTCTTTGTAGAAAAGCAGCTAATTCCAAGATGGGAACAAGCTTTTTCGCACACTAGAGCGTTTGGCAATGAAGAGGTTTCTTTTCTTACCAAAGTACATTAGAAACGACAGAAACCAGTAAATTGTACAACGTGTTACGTTGTACAAACTAGGAGAGTTTGAACTTGATGTGATCTACACTCTTTGTAGAAAAGCAGCTCATTCCTAGAGCTGAACAAGCTTATTTCGCACAGTAGAGTGTTTGGAAATGAAGACGTTTCTTTTCTTACCAAACTACATTAGAAACAAAAGAAACCAGAAAATTGTACAAGTTGTTACGTTGTACAAACTAGGAGAGTTTGATCTTGCTGTGATCTACACTCTTTGTAGAAAAGCAGCTCATTCTTAGAGCTGAACAAGCTTTTTCGCACAGTAGAGTGTTTGTCAATGAAGAGGTTTCTTTTCTTACCAAACTACATTAGAAACGAAAGAAACTAGCATGTTCTACAACTTGTTACGTTGTACAAACTAGGAGAGTTTGAACTTGCTGTGATCTACACTCTTTGTAGAAAAGCAGCTCATTCCTAGAACTGAGCAAGCTTATTTCGCACAGTAGAGTGTTTGGCAATGAAGAGTTTTCTTTTCTTACCAAACTACATTAGAAACGACAGAAACCAGTAAATTGTAAAACGTGTTAAGTTGTACAAACTAGGAGAGTTTGAACTTGCTGTGATCTACACTCCTTGTAAAAAAGCAGCTCATTCCCAGAGCTGAACAAGCTTATTTCGCACAGTAGACTGTTTCGCAATAAAGATGTTTCTTTTCTTACCAAACTACATTAGAAACGAAAGGAAACTAGCATATTCTACAACTTGTGAAGTTGTACAAGCTAGGAGAGTTTGAACTTGCTGTGATCTACACTCTTTGTAGAAAAGCAGGTCATTCCTAGAGCTGAACAAGCTTGTTTCGCACAGTAGAGTGTTTGGTATAGAAGATATTTCTTTTCTTACCAAACTACATTAGAAATGAAAGAAACCAGTAAATTGTACAACTTGTTCAGTTGTACAAAATAGGAGAGTTTGAACTTGCTGTGATCTACACTCTTTGTAGAAAAGCAGCTCATTCCTAACAAGCTTATTTCGCACAGTAGAGTGTATGGCAATGAAGATGTTTCTTTTCTTACCAAAGTACATTAGAAACGAAATGAAACTACTGCATTCTACAACTTGTTATGTTGTACAAACTGGGAAAGTTTGAACTTGCTGTGATCTACACTCTTTGTAGAAAAGCAGCTCATTCCTAGAGCTGAACAAGCTTATTTCACACAGGAGATTGTTTGGCAATGAAGATGTTTCTTTTCTTACCAAACTACATTAGAAATGAAACGAAACTAGCATATTCTACAACTTGTTAAGTTGTACAAACTAGGAGAGTTTGAACTTGCTGTGATCTACACTCTTTGTAGAAAAGTAGGTCATTCCTAGAGCTGAACAAGCTTATTTGGCACAGTAGAGTGTTTGGCAATGAAGAGGTTTCTTTTCTTACCAAACTACATTAGAAACGAAAGAAACCAGTAACTTGCACAACTTGTTATGTTGTACAAACTAGGAGAGTTTGAACTTGCTGTGATCTACACTCTTTGTAGAAAAGCAGCTCATTCCTAGAGCTGAACAAGCTTATTTCGCACAGTAGAGTGTTTGGCAATGAAGAGGTTTCTTTTCTTACCAAACTACATTAGAAACAAAAGAAACTAGTATATTCTACAACTTGTTAGGGTTGTACAAACTAGAGAGTTTGAACTTGCTGTGATCTACACTCTTTGTAGAAAAGCAGCTCATTCCAAGATCTGAACAAGCTTTATTTCGCACAGTAGAGCGTTTGGCAATGAAGAGGTTTCTTTTCTTACCAAAGTACATTAGAAACAAAATGAAACTAGTATATTCTACAACTTGTTACGTTGTACAAACTAGAGAGATTGAACTTGCTGTGATCTACACTCTTTGTAGAAAAGCAGCTCATTCCTAGAGCTGAACAAGCTTATTTCGCACAGTAGAGTGTTTGGAAATGAAGAGGTTTCTTTTCTTACCAAACTACATTAGAAACGAAAGAAACCAGAAAATTGTACAACTTGTTAAGTTGTACAAACTAGGAGAGTTTGATCTTGCTGTGATCTACACTCTTTGTAGAAAAGCAGCTCATTCTTAGAGCTGAACAAGCTTTTTCGCACAGTAGTGTGTTTGGCAATGAAGAGGTTTCTTTTCTTACCAAACTACATTAAAAAAGAAAGAAACCAGTAAATTGAACAACTTAACAAGTTGTATAAACTAGGAGAGTTTGAACTTGCTGTGATCTGCACTATTTATACAAAAGCAGCTCATTCCTAGAGCTGAACAAGCTTATTTCGCACAGTAGAGTGTATGGCAATGAAGATGTTTCTTTTCTTACCAAACTACATTAGAAATGAAACGAAAGTAGCATATTCTACAACCTTTTAAGTTGTACAAACTAGGAGAGATTGAACTTACTGTGATCTACACTCTTTGTAGAAAAGCTGCTCATTCCTAGAGCTGAACAAGCTTATTTCGCAAAGTATTGTTTTTGGCAATGAAGATGTTTCTTTTCTTACCAAACTACATTAGAAACGAAAGAAACCAGCATATTGTACAACTTGTTACGTTGTACAAACTAGTAGAGTTTGAACTTGCTGTGATCTACACTCTTTGTAGAAAAGCAGCTTATTCATAGAGCTGAACAAGCTTATTTCTCACAGTAGAGTGTTTGGCAATGAAGATGTTTCTTTTCTTACCAAACTACATTAGAAATAAAACGAAACTAGCATATTCTACAACTTGTTAAGTTTTACAAACTAGGAGAGTTTGAACTTGCTGTGATCTACACTCTTTGTAGAAAAGCAGCTCATTCCCAGAGCTGAACAAGCTTATTTTGCACAGTAGAGTGTTTGGCAATGAAGATGTTTCTTTTCTTACCAAACTACATTAGAAACGAAAGAAACCAGTAAACTGTACAACTTGTTAAGTTGTACAAACTAGGAGAGTTTGAACTTGCTGTGATCTACACTCTTTGTAGAGAAGCAGCTCATTCCTAGAGCTGAACAAGCTTATTTCGCACAGTAGATTGTTTGGCAATGAAGATGTTTCTTTTCTTACCAAACTACATTAGAAACGAAACGAAACTAGCATATTCTACAACTTGTTAAGTTGTGCAAACTAGGAGAGTTTGAACTTGCTGTGATCTACACTCTTTGTAGAAAAGCAGCTCATTCCTAGAGCTTAACAAGCTTATTTCGCACAGTAGAGTGTTTGGCAATGAAGAGGTATCTTTTCTTACCAAACTACATTAGAAAGGAAAGAAACCAGTAAATTGTACAACTTCTTACATTGTACAAACTAGGAGAGTTTGAACTTGCTGTGATCTACACTCTTTGCAGAAAAGCAGCTCATTCCTAGAGCTGAACAAGCTTATTTCGTACAGTAGAGTGTTTGGCAATGAAGATGTTTCTTTTCTTAACAAACTACATTAGAAACGAAACGATACTAGCATATTCTACAAGTTGTTAAGTTGTACAAAGTAGGAGAGTTTGAACTTGCTGTGATCTAAACTCTTTGTAGAAAAGCAGCTCATTCCTAGAGCTGAACAAGCTTATTTCACCCAGTAGAGTGTTTGGCAATGAAGATGTTTCTTTTCTTACCAAACTACATTAGAAAAGAAAAGAAACTAGAATATTCTACAACTTGTTAAGTTGTACAAACTAGGAGAGTTTGAACTTGCTGTGATCTACACTCTTTGTAGAAAAGCAGCTCATTCCTAGAGCTGAACAAGCTTATTTCGCACAGTAGAGGGTTTGGCAATGAAGAGGTTTCTTTTCTTAACAAACTACATTAGAAACGAAAGACACCAGTAAATTGTACAACTTGTAAAGTTGTACAAACTAGGAGAGTTTTAACTTGCTGTGATCTACACTCTTTTAGAAAAGCAGCTCATTCCTAGAGCTGAACAAGCTTATTTCGCACAGTAGAGTGTTTGGCAATGAAGATGTTTCTTTTCTTACCAAACTACATTAGAAACGAAACGAAACTGCCATATTCTACAACTTGTTAAGTTGTACAAACTAGGAGAGTTTTAACTTGCTGTGATCTACACTCTTTGTAGAAAAGCAGCTCATTCCTAGAGCTGATCAAGCTTACTAGGCACAGTAGAGTGTTTGGCAATGAAGATGTTTCTTTTCTTACCAAACTACATTAGAAACGAAACTAAACTAGCATACTCTACAACTTGTTAAGTTGTACAAACTAGGAGAGTTTGAACTTGCTGTGTTTTACACTCTTTGTAGAAAAGCAGCTCATTCCTAGAGCTGAACAAACTTATTTCGCACAGTAGAGTGTTTGGCAATGAAGAGGTTTCTTTTCTTACCAAACTACATTAGAAACAAAGCGAAACTAGAATATTCTACAACTTGTTAAGTTGTACAAACTAGGAGAGTTTGAACTTGCTGTGATCTACACTCTTTGTAGAAAAGCAGCTCATTCCTAGAGCTGAACAAGCTTATTTCGCACAGTAGAGTGTTTGGCAATGAAGAGGTTTCTTTTCTTACCAAACTACATTAGAAACAAAAAGAAACTAGTAATATTGTACAACTTGTTAAGTTGTACAAACTAGAGAGTTTGAACTTGCTGTGATCTACACTCTTTGTAGAAAAGCAGCTCATTCCTAGAGCTGAAATTTTATTTCGCACAGTAGAGTGTTTGGCAATGAAGATGTTTCTTTTCTTACCAAACTACATTAGAAACAAACGAAACTAGCATATTCTACAACTTGTTAAGTTGTACAAACTAGAGAGTTTGAACTTGCTGTTATCTACACTCTTTGTAGAAAAGCAGCTCATTCCTAGAGCTGAACAAGCTTATTTCGCACAGTAGAGTGTTTGGCAATGAAGAGGTTTCTTTTCTTACCAAACTACATTAGAAACAAAGCGAAACTAGCATATTCTACAACTTGTTGTTGTACAAACTAGAGAGTTTGAACTTGCTGTGATCTACACTCTTTGTAGAAAAGCAGCTCATTCCTAGAGCTGAACAAGCTTATTTCGCACAGTAGAGTGTTTGGCAATGAAGAGTTTCTTTTCTTACCAAACTACATTAGAAACAAAACGAAACTAGCATATTCTACAACTTGTTAGTTTTTGGTTGTACAAACTAGGAGAGTTTGAACTTGCTGTGATCTACACTCTTTGTAGAAAAGCAGCTCATTCCTAGAGCTGAACAAGCTTATTTTCGCACAGTAGAGTGTTTGGCAATGAAGATGTTTCTTTTCTTACCAAACTACATTAGAAACAAAGCGAAACTAGCATATTCTACAACTTGTTAAGTTGTACAAACTAGAGAGTTTGAACTTGCTGTGATCTACACTCTTTGTAGAAAAGCAGCTCATTCCTAGAGCTGAACAAGTTTATTTCGCACAGTAGAGTGTTGGCAATGAAGATGTTTCTTTCTTACCAAACTACATTAGAAACAAAAGAAACTAGTATATTCTACAACTTGTAAGTTGTACAAACTAGAGAGTTTGAACTTGCTGTGATCTACACTCTTTGTAGAAAAGCAGCTCATTCCTAGAGCTAAAAAAGCTTATTTCGCACAGTAGAGTGTTTGGCAATGAAGAGGTTTCTTTTCTTACCAAACTACATTAGAAACAAAGCGAAACTAGCATTTTCTACAACGTGTTAAGTTGTACAAACTAGAGAGTTTGAACTTGCTGTGATCTACACTCTTTGTAGAAAAGCAGCTCATTCCTAGAGCTGAACAAGCTTATTTTGCACAGTAGAGTGTTTGGCAATGAAGAGGTTTCTTTTCTTACCAAACTACATTAGAAAACAAACGAAACTAGCATATTCTACAACTTGTTAGGTTGTACAAACTAGAGAGTTTGAACTTGCTGTGATCTACACTCTTTGTAGAAAAGCAGCTCATTCCTAGAGCTGAACAAGTTTATTTTTGCACAGTAGAGTGTTTGGCAATGAAGAGGTTTCTTTTCTTACCAAACTACATTAGAAACAAAACGAAACTAGCATATTCTACAACTTGTTGTTGTACAAACTAGAGAGTTTGAACTTGCTGTGATCTACACTCTTTGTAGAAAAGCAGCTCATTCCTAGAGCTGAACAAGCTTATTTCGCACAGTAGAGTGTTTGGCAATGAAGAGGTTTCTTTTCTTACCAAACTACATTAGAAACAAAAGAAACTAGTAATATTCTACAACTTGTTAAGTTGTACAAACTAGGAGAGTTTGAACTTGCTGTGATCTACACTCTGTATAGAAAAGCAGCTCATTCCTAGAGCTAAACAAGGTTATTTCGCACAGTAGAGTGTTTGGCAATGAAGATGTTTCTTTTCTTCCCAAACTGCATTAGAAACAGAGCGATACTAGCATATTCTACAACTTGTTAAGTTGTACAAACTAGAGAGTTTGAACTTGCTGTGATCTACATCTAGCTCATTCCTAGAGCTGAATGTTTATTTTTGCACAGTAGAGTGTTTGGCAATGAAGACTGAGAAAGTGTTTGGCAACTTGTTAAGTTGAAGATGTTTGTTTTCTTACAAAACTACATTAGAAATGAACGAATGTAGCATCTTCTACAACCTTTTAAGTTGTACAATCTAGGAGAGTTTGACGTCGTTGTGATCGACACTCTTTGTAGAACAGCAGCTCATTCCTAGAGCTGAACAAGCTTATTTCGCACAGTAGAGTGTTTGGCAATGAAGAGGTTTCTTTTCTTACCAAACTACATTAGAAACAAAGCGAAACTAGCATATTCTACAACTTGTTAAGTTGTACAAACTAGGAGAGTTTGAACTTGCTGTGATCTACACTCTTTGTAGAAAAGCAGCTCATTCTAGAGCTGAACAAGTTTATTTCGCACAGTAGAGTGTTTGGCAATGAAGAGGTTTCTTTTTTCTTACCAAACTACATTAGAAACAAAGAAACTAGTATATTGTACAACTTGTTGTTGTACAAACTAGAGAGTTTGAACTTGCTGTGATCTACACTCTTTGTAGAAAAGCAGCTCATTCCTAGAGCTGAACAAGCTTATTTCGCACAGTAGAGTGTTTGGCAATGAAGAGGTTTCTTTTCTTACCAAACTACATTAGAAACAAAGTGAAACTAGCATATTCTACAACTTGTTAAGTTGTACAAACTAGGAGAGTTTGAACTTGCTGTGATCTACACTCTTTGTAGAAAAGCAGCTCATTCCTAGAGCTGAACAAGCTTATTTCGCACAGTAGAGTGTTTGGCAATGAAGAGGTTTCTTTTCTTACCAAACTACATTAGAAACAAAACGAAACTAGCATATTCTACAACTTGTGTTGTTGTACAAACTAGAGAGTTTGAACTTGCTGTGATCTACACTTTTTGTAGAAAAGCAGCTCATTCCTAGAGCTGAACAAGCTTATTTCGCACAGTAGAGTGTTTGGCAATGAAGAGGTTTCTTTTCTTACCAAACTACATTAGAAACAAAGCGAAACTAGCATATTCTACAACTTGTTAAGTTGTACAAACTAGGAGAGTTTGAACTTGCTGTGATCTACACTCTTTGTAGAAAAGCAGCTCATTCCTAGAGCTGAACAAGCTTATTTCGCACAGTAGAGTGTTTGGCAATGAAGAGGTTTCTTTTCTTACCAAACTACATTAGAAACAAAGCGAAACTAGCATATTCTACAACTTGTTAAGTTGTACAAACTGGAGAGTTTGAACTTGCTGTGATCTACACTCTTTGTAGAAAAGCAGCTCATTCCTAGAGCTGAACAAGCTTATTTCGCACAGTAGAGTGTTTGGCAATGAAGAGGTTTCTTTTCTTACCAAAACTACATTAGAAACAAAGTGAAACTAGCATATTCTACAACTTGTTAAGTTGTACAAACTAGAGAGTTTGAACTTGCTGTGATCTACACTCTTTGTAGAAAAGCAGCTCATTCCTAGAGCTGAACAAGCTTTATTTCGCACAGTAGAGTGTTTGGCAATGAAGAGGTTTCTTTTCTTACCAAACTACATTAGAAACAAAGCGAAAACTATATTTCTACAACTTGTTAAGTTGTACAAACTAGAGAGTTTGAACTTGCTGTGATCTACACTCTTTGTAGAAAAGCAGCTCATTCTAGAGCTGAACAAGCTTATTTCGCACAGTAGAGTGTTTGGCAATGAAGAGGTTTCTTTTCTTACCAAACTACATTAGAAACAAAGCGAAACTAGCATATTCTACAACTTGTTAAGTTGTACAAACTAGTAGAGTTTGAACTTGCTGTGATCTACACTCTTTGTAGAAAAGCAGCTCATTCCTAGAGCTGAACAAGCTTATTTCGCACAGTAGAGTGTTTGGCAATGAAGAGGTTTCTTTTCTTACCAAACTACATTAGAAACAAAGCGAAACTAGCATATTCTACAACTTGTTGTTGTACAAACTAGAGAGTTTGAACTTGCTGTGATCTACACTCTTTGTAGAAAAGCAGCTCATTCCTAGAGCTGAACAAGTTTTTTCGCACAGTAGAGTGTTTGGCAATGAAGAGGTTTCTTTTCTTACCAAACTACATTAGAAACAAAGCGAAACTAGCATATTCTACAACTTGTTAAGTTGTACAAACTATGAGAGTTTGAACTTGCTGTGATCTACACTCTTTGTAGAAAAGCAGCTCATTCCTAGAGCTGAACAAGCTTATTTCGCACAGTAGAGTGTTTGGCAATGAAGAGGTTTCTTTTCTTACCAAACTACATTAGAAACAAAGCGAAACTAGCATATTCTACAACTTGTTAAGTTGTACAAACTAGGAGAGTTTGAACTTGCTGTGATCTACACTCTTTGTAGAAAAGCAGCTCATTCCTAGAGCTGAATGTTTATTTCGCACAGTAGAGTGTTTGGCAATGAAGAGGTTTCTTTTCTTACCAAACTACATTAGAAACAAAGCGAAACTAGCATATTCTACAACTTGTTGTTGTACAAACTAGAGAGTTTGAACTTGCTGTGATCTACACTCTTTGTAGAAAAGCAGCTCATTCCTAGAGCTGAACAAGCTTATTTTGCACAGTAGAGTGTTTGGCAATGAAGAGGTTTTCTTTTCTTACCAAACTACATTAGAAACAAAGCGAAACTAGCATATTCTACAACTTGTTGTTGTACAAACTAGAGAGTTTGAACTTGCTGTGATCTACACTCTTTGTAGAAAAGCAGCTCATTCCTAGAGCTGAACAAGCTTATTTCGCACAGTAGAGTGTTTGGCAATGAAGAGTTTTCTTTTCTTACCAAACTACATTAGAAACAAAGCGAAACTAGCATATTCTACAACTTGTTGTTGTACAAAACTAGAGAGTTTGAACTTGCTGTGATCTACACTCTTTGTAGAAAAGCAGCTCATTCCTAGAGCTGAACAAGCTTATTTCGCACAGTAGAGTGTTTGGCAATGAAGAGGTTTTTCTTACCAAACTACATTAGAAACAAAGCGAAACTAGCATATTCTACAACTTGTTGTTGTACAAACTAGAGAGTTTGAACTTGCTGTGATCTACACTTTGTAGAAAAGCAGCTCATTCCTAGAGCTGAACAAGTTTATTTCGTGCACAGTAGAGTGTTTGGCAATGAAGAGGTTTCTTTTCTTACCAAAACTACATTAGAAACAGCGAAACTAGCATATTCTACAACTTGTTAAGTTGTACAAACTAGAGAGTTTGAACTTGCTGTGATCTACACTCTTTGTAGAAAAGCAGCTCATTCCTAGAGCTGAACAAGCTTATTTTGCACAGTAGAGTGTTTGGCAATGAAGAGGTTTCTTTTCTTACCAAAACTACATTAGAAACAAAACGAAACTAGCATATTCTACAACTTGTTAAGTTGTACAAACTAGAGAGTTTGAACTTGCTGTGATCTACACTCTTTGTAGAAAAGCAGCTCATTCCTAGAGCTGAACAAGTTTATTTTCGCACAGTAGAGTGTTTGGCAATGAAGAGGTTTCTTTTTCTTACCAAACTACATTAGAAACAAAGGAAACTAGCATATTCTACAACTTGTTGTTGTTGTACAAACTAGAGAGTTTGAACTTGCTGTGATCTACACTCTTTGTAGAAAAGCAGCTCATTCCTAGAGCTGAACAAGTTTATTTCGCACAGTAGAGTGTTTGGCAATGAAGAGGTTTCTTTTCTTACCAAACTACATTAGAAACAAAGCGAAACTAGCATATTCTACAACTTGTTGTTGTACAAACTAGAGAGTTTGAACTTGCTGTGATCTACACTCTTTGTAGAAAAGCAGCTCATTCCTAGAGCTGAACAAGCTTATTTCGCACAGTAGAGTGTTTGGCAATGAAGAGGTTTCTTTTTTACCAAACTACATTAGAAACAAAGCGAAACTAGCATATTCTACAACTTGTTGTTGTACAAACTAGAGAGTTTGAACTTGCTGTGATCTACACTCTTTGTAGAAAAGCAGCTCATTCCTAGAGCTGAACAAGTTTATTTCGCACAGTAGAGTGTTTGGCAATGAAGAGGTTTCTTTTCTTACCAAACTACATTAGAAACAAAGCGAAACTAGCATATTCTACAACTTGTTAAGTTGTACAAACTAGAGAGTTTGAACTTGCTGTGATCTACACTCTTTGTAGAAAAGCAGCTCATTCCTAGAGCTGAAAAGCTTATTTTCGCACAGTAGAGTGTTTGGCAATGAAGAGGTTTCTTTTTCTTACCAAACTACATTAGACACAAAGCGAAACTAGCATATTCTACAACTTGTTGTTGTACAAACTAGGAGAGTTTGAACTTGCTGTGATCTACACTCTTTGTAGAAAAGCAGCTCATTCCTAGAGCTGAACAAGCTTATTTCGCACAGTAGAGTGTTTGGCAATGAAGAGGTTTCTTTTCTTACCAAACTACATTAGAAACAAAGCGAAACTAGCATATTCTACAACTTGTTAAGTTGTACAAACTAGGAGAGTTTGAACTTGCTGTGATCTACACTCTTTGTAGAAAAGCAGCTCATTCCTAGAGCTGAACAAGTTTATTTCGCACAGTAGAGTGTTTGGCAATGAAGAGGTTTCTTTTCTTACCAAACTACATTAGAAACAAAGCGAAACTAGCATATTCTACAACTTGTTAAGTTGTACAAACTAGAGAGTTTGAACTTGCTGTGATCTACACTCTTTGTAGAAAAGCAGCTCATTCCTAGAGCTGAACAAGCTTATTTTCACACAGTAGAGTGTTTGGCAATGAAGAGGTTTTTTTCTTACCAAACTACATTAGAAACCGAAACTAGCATATTTACAACTTGTTGTTGTACAAACTAGAGAGTTTGAACTTGCTGTGATCTACACTTTGTAGAAAAGCAGCTCATTCCTAGAGCTGAAAAGTTTATTTCGCACAGTAGAGTGTTTGCAATGAAGAGGTTTTCTTTTCTTACCAAACTACATTAGAAACAAGAGCATATTTACAACTTGTTGTTGTACAAACTAGAGAGTTTGAACTTGCTGTGATCTACACTCTTTGTAGAAAAGCAGCTCATTCCTAGAGCTGAACAAGTTTATTTCGCACAGTAGAGTGTTTGGCAATGAAGAGGTTTCTTTTCTTACCAAACTACATTAGAAACAAAGCGAAACTAGCATATTCTACAACTTGTTGTTGTACAAACTAGAGAGTTTGAACTTGCTGTGATCTACACTCTTTGTAGAAAAGCAGCTCATTCCTAGAGCTGAACAAGCTTATTTCGCACAGTAGAGTGTTTGGCAATGAAGAGGTTTCTTTTCTTACCAAACTACATTAGAAACAAAGCGAAACTAGCATATTCTACAACTTGTTGTTGTACAAACTAGAGAGTTTGAACTTGCTGTGATCTACACTCTTTGTAGAAAAGCAGCTCATTCCTAGAGCTGAACAAGTTTATTTTTGCACAGTAGAGTGTTTGGCAATGAAGAGGTTTCTTTTCTTACCAAACTACATTAGAAACAAAGCGAAACTAGCATATTCTACAACTTGTTAAGTTGTACAAACTAGAGAGTTTGAACTTGCTGTGATCTACACTCTTTGTAGAAAAGCAGCTCATTCCTAGAGCTGAACAAGTTTATTTCGCACAGTAGAGTGTTTGGCAAATGAAGAGGTTTCTTTTCTTACCAAACTACATTAGAAACAAAGCTTGAAACTAGCATATTCTACAACTTGTTAAGTTGTACAAACTAGAGAGTTTGAACTTGCTGTGATCTACACTCTTTTGTAGAAAAGCAGCTCATTCCTAGAGCTGAACAAGCTTATTTCGCACAGTAGAGTGTTTGGCAATGAAGAGGTTTTTTTCTTACCAAACTACATTAGAAACAAAGAAACTAGCATATTCTACAACTTGTTAAGTTGTACAAACTAGAGAGTTTGAACTTGCTGTGATCTACACACTTTGTAGAAAAGCAGCTCATTCCTAGAGCTGAACAAGTTTATTTTGCACAGTAGAGTGTTTGGCAATGAAGAGGTTTTTTTTTTCTTACCAAACTACATTAGAAAAAGCGAAACTAGCATATTCTACAACTTGTTAAGTTGTACAAACTAGGAGAGTTTGAACTTGCTGTGATCTACACTCTTTGTAGAAAAGCAGCTCATTCCTAGAGCTGAACAATTTATTTCGCACAGTAGAGTGTTTGGCAATGAAGAGGTTTCTTTTCTTACCAAACTACATTAGAAACAAAGCGAAACTAGCATATTCTACAACTTGTTAAGTTGTACAAACTAGGAGAGTTTGAACTTGCTGTGATCTACACTCTTTGTAGAAAAGCAGCTCATTCCTAGAGCTGAACAAGCTTATTTCGCACAGTAGAGTGTTTTGCAAATGAAGAGGTTTCTTTTCTTACCAAACTACATTAGAAACAAAGCGAAACTAGCATATTCTACAACTTGTTAAGTTGTACAAACTAGAGAGTTTGAACTTGCTGTGATCTACACTTTGTAGAAAAGCAGCTCATTCCTAGAGCTGAACAAGCTTATTTCGCACAGTAGAGTGTTTGGCAATGAAGAGGTTTCTTTTTTTACCAAACTACATTAGAAACAAAGCGAAACTAGCATATTCTACAACTTGTTGTTGTACAAACTAGAGAGTTTGAACTTGCTGTGATCTACACTCTTTGTAGAAAAGCAGCTCATTCCTAGAGCTGAACAAGCTTATTTCGCACAGTAGAGTGTTTGGCAATGAAGAGGTTTCTTTTTTCTTACCAAACTACATTAGAAACAAAGCGAAACTAGCATATTCTACAACTTGTTAAGTTGTACAAACTAGAGAGTTTGAACTTGCTGTGATCTACACTCTTTGTAGAAAAGCAGCTCATTCCTAGAGCTGAACAAGTTTATTTCGCACAGTAGAGTGTTTGGCAATGAAGAGGTTTTTTTCTTACCAAACTACATTAGAAACAAAGCGAAACTAGCATATTCTACAACTTGTTGTTGTACAAACTAGAGAGTTTGAACTTGCTGTGATCTACACTCTTTGTAGAAAAGCAGCTCATTCCTAGAGCTGAAATGTTTATTTCGCACAGTAGAGTGTTTGGCAATGAAGAGGTTTCTTTTTCTACCAAACTACATTAGAAACAAAGCGAAACTAGCATATTCTACAACTTGTTGTTGTACAAACTAGAGAGTTTGAACTTGCTGTGATCTACACTCTTTGTAGAAAAGCAGCTCATTCCTAGAGCTGAAAAGTTTATTTCGCACAGTAGAGTGTTTGGCAATGAAGAGGTTTCTTTTTCTTACCAAACTACATTAGAAACAAAGCGAAACTAGCATATATTCTACAACTTGTTGTTGTACAAACTAGAGAGTTTGAACTTGCTGTGATCTACACTCTTTGTAGAAAAGCAGCTCATTCCTAGAGCTGAACAAGCTTATTTCGCACAGTAGAGTGTTTGGCAATGAAGAGGTTTCTTTTCTTACCAAACTACATTAGAAACAAAGCGAAACTAGCATATTCTACAACTTGTTGTTGTACAAACTAGAGAGTTTGAACTTGCTGTGATCTACACTTTGTAGAAAAGCAGCTCATTCCTAGAGCTGAACAGTTTATTTCGCACAGTAGAGTGTTTGGCAATGAAGAGGTTTCTTTTCTTACCAAACTACATTAGAAACAAAGGAAACTAGCATATTCTACAACTTGTTAAGTTGTACAAACTAGGAGAGTTTGAACTTGCTGTGATCTACACTCTTTGTAGAAAAGCAGCTCATTCCTAGAGCTGAACAAGTTTATTTCGCACAGTAGAGTGTTTGGCAATGAAGAGGTTTCTTTTCTTACCAAACTACATTAGAAACAAAGCGAAACTAGCATATTCTACAACTTGTTGTTGTACAAACTAGAGAGTTTGAACTTGCTGTGATCTACACTCTTTGTAGAAAAGCAGCTCATTCCTAGAGCTGAACAAGCTTATTTCGCACAGTAGAGTGTTTGGCAATGAAGAGGTTTCTTTTCTTACCAAACTACATTAGAAACAAAGCGAAACTAGCATATTCTACAACTTGTTAAGTTGTACAAACTAGAGAGTTTGAACTTGCTGTGATCTACACTCTTTGTAGAAAAGCAGCTCATTCCTAGAGCTGAACAAGCTTATTTCACACAGTAGAGTGTTTGGCAATGAAGAGGTTTTTTTTCTTACCAAACTACATTAGAAACAAAGCGAAACTAGCATATTCTACAACTTGTTGTTGTACAAACTAGAGAGTTTGAACTTGCTGTGATCTACACTCTTTGTAGAAAAGCAGCTCATTCCTAGAGCTGAAAAGCTTTATTTCGCACAGTAGAGTGTTTGGTAAATGAAGAGGTTTCTTTTTCTTACCAAACTACATTAGAAACAAAGCGAAACTAGCATATTCTACAACTTGTTAAGTTGTACAAACTAGAGAGTTTGAACTTGCTGTGATCTACACTCTTTGTAGAAAAGCAGCTCATTCCTAGAGCTGAATGTTTATTTCAAGCACAGTAGAGTGTTTGGCAATGAAGAGTTTTTTTTCTTACCAAACTACATTAGAAACAAAGCGAAACTAGCATATTCTACAACTTGAACAAGCTTATTTCGCACAGTAGAGTGTTTGCAA
>JAEOAD010002428.1:0-139753 GCA_036365145.1 Orientallactaga sibirica
ATCTCTTGCTTTCCTATGAAGAAGGTTGAGTGCAGCAAGTTCAAACTTTCCTAGTTTGTGTAATCTAACAAGAGGTACAAGTTAGTAGATTCACCTCATTTCTAAAAGAGATTCTTTAGAAAACAAACATCTTCAGTACCAAACACTGTACTGTGTGAAATAAGTTAATTCAGGTCTTGGTATCAGTTTCATTTCTACGAAGATGGTTGAATTTAGCAAGTTCAAACTTTCCTTGTTAATGTAATCTAAAAAGATGCACAACTTAGTAGATTCGCCTCATTTCTAAAGTAGTTTCTTTAGGAAAGAAACATCTTCATTACCGAACACTGTACTGTGTGAAATAAGTTAATTCGGTTCTAGGGATCACTTGCCTTCCTATGAAGAAGGTTGAGTGCAGCAAGTTCAAACTTTCCTTGTTAGTGTAATCTAACAAGATGCACAACTTAGTAGATTCGCCTCATTTCAAGTTTGTTTACAACACAAACATCTTCATTACCGAACACTATCCTATGTGAAATAAACTAGTTCGGTTCTAGGAATCACTTGCTTTCCTACGAAGAAGGTCGAGTGCAGCAATTTTAAACTTTCGTAGTTTGTGTAGTCGAACAAGATGTCCTACTTAGTAATTCGCCTCATTTGTAAAGTAGTTTGTTGAGAAAACAAAGATCTTCTTTGCCGAACATTGTACTGTGTGAAATAAGCTAATTCGGTTCTAGGAATCAGTTGCTTTCCTGCAAAGAAGGTTGAGTGCAGCAAGTTCAAACTTTCCTTGTTAATGTATTCTAAAAAGATGCACAACTTAGTAGATTAGCCTCATTTCTAAAGTAGGTTGTTTAGAAAACAAACATCTTCATTACCGAACACTGTACTATGTGAACAAAGCTCGTGCGGTTCTCAGAGTCACTTGCTTTCCTACGAAGAAGGTTGAGTTCAGCAAGTTCAAACTTTCCTAGTTTGTGTAATCTAACAAGATATACAAGTTAATATATTCGCCTCATTTCTAAAGTAGGTTCTATAGAAAACAAACATCTTCAGTACCGAACACTGTACTGTGTGAAATAAGTTAATTCGGGTCTAGGAATCAGTTTCATTTCTACGAAGATGTTTGAGTTTAGCAAGGTCAAACTTTACTTGTTAATGTAATCTAAAACGATGTCCAAGTTAGTAGATTCGCCTCATTTGTAAAGTAGTTTGTTGAGAAAAGAAACATCTTCATTGCCGAACATTGTACTGTGTGAAATAAGCTAATTCGGTTCTCGGAATCAGTTGCTTTCCTACAAAGAAGGTTGAGTGCAGCAAGTTCAAACGTTCCTTGTTAATGTAATCTAAAAGATGTCCAAGTACGTAGATTCGCCTCATTAGTAAATTAGTTTGTTGAGAAAAGAAACATCGTCTTTGCCTAACATTGTACTGTGTGAAAGAAGCTAATTGGATTCTAGGAATCAGTTGCTTTCCTACAAAGAAGGTTGAGGGCAGTAAGTTCAAATTTTCCTTGTTAATGTATTCTAAAAAGATGCACAACTTGGTAGATTCGCCTCATGTCTAAAGTAGTTTCTTTAGAAAACAAACATCTTCATTACCGAACACTGTACTTAGTGAAATAAGCTAGTTCGGTTCTAGGAATCACTTGCTTTCCTACGAAGAAGGGTGAGTGCAGCAAGTTGAAACTTTCCTAGTTTGTGTAATCTAACAAGATGTCCAAGTTAGTAGATTCGACTCATTTGTAAAGCAGTTTGCTGAGAAAACAAAGATCTTCATTGCCGAACATTGTACTCTGCGCAATAAGCTAATTCGGTTCTACGAAACAGTTGCTTTCCTACAAAGAAGGTTGTGTGTAGCAAGTTCAAACTTTCCTTGTTAATGTAATCTAAAACGATGTCCAAGTTAGTAGATTCACCTCATTTCTAAAGTAGCTTCTTTAGAAAGGAAACATCTTCATTACCGAACACTGTACTGTGTGAAATAAGCTAGTTCGGTTCTAGGAATCAGTTTCCTTCCTACAAAGAAGGTTGAGTGCACCAAGTTCAAACTTTCCCTGTTAATGTAATGTATAAAGATGTACAACGTAGTAGATTCACCTCATTTTTAAAGTAGTTTCTTTAGAAAACAAACACCTTCATTACCGAACACAATACTATGTGAAATAAGCTGGTTCGGTTCTAGGAATCAGTTGCTTTCCTACGAAGAAGGTTCAGAGCAGGAAGTTGAAACTTTCCGAGTATGTGAAATCTAACAAGATGTCCAAGTTAGTAGATTCGCTTCATTTGTAAAGTAGTTTGTTGAGAAAACAAACATCTTCATTGGTGAACATTGTACTGTGTGAAATAAGCTAATTCCATTCTAGGAATCAGTTCCTTTCCTAGAAAGAAGGTTGAGTGCAGCAAGTTCAAACTTTCCTTGTTACTTTATTCTAAAAAGATGCACAACTTAGTAGATTCGACTCATTTCTAACGTAGATTGTTTACAAAACAAACAACTTCATTACCAAACAGTGTACTACGTGAAATAAGCTAGTTCGGTTCTAGGAATGACTTGCTTTCCTACGAAGAAGGTTGAGTGCAGCAATTTCAAACTTTCCTAGTTTGTGTAATCTAACAAGAGGTACAAATTAGTAGATTCACCTCATTTCTAAGGTAGTTTATTTAGAAAACAAACATCTTCAGTACCGAACACTGTACTGTGTGAAATAAGTTAATTCGGTTCTAGGAATCAGATTCCTTTCTACAAAGAAGGTTGAGTGCAGCAAGTTCAAACTTTCCTAGTTTGTGTAATATAACAAGAGGTACAAATTACTAGATTCACCTCGGTTCTAATGTAGTTTCTTTAGAAAACAAACATCTTCAGTTCCGAACACTGTACTGTGTGAAATAAGTTAATTCGGGTCTAGGAATCAGTTTCCTTTCTACGAAAATGTTTGAGTTTAGCAAGGTCAAACATTCCTTGTTAATGTAATCTGAAAAGTTGTCCAAGTTAATAGATTCGCCTCATTTATAAGTAGTTTCTTGAGAAAACAAACATCTTCATTGCTGAACATTGTACTCTGTGAAATAAGCTAATTCGGTTCTAGGAATCAGTTGCTTTCCTACAAAGAAGGTTGAGTGTAGGAAGTTCAAACTTTCCTTGTTAATGTAATCTAAAAAGATGCACAACTTAGTAGATTCGCCTCATTTCTAAAGTAGTTTGTTTACAAAACAATCATCTTCATTACCGAACACTATACTATGTGAAATAAACTAGTTCGGTTCATGGAATCACTTGCTTTCCTACTAAGAAGGTTGAGTGCAGCAAGTTGAAACTTTCCTAGTTTGTGTAATCTAACAAGATATCTAAATTAGTAGATTCGCCTCATTTGTAAAGTAGTTTCTTGAGAAAACAAACATCTTCATTGCCCAACATTGAACTGTGTGAAATAAGGTAATAGAGTTCTAGGAATCAGTTGCTTTCCTACAAATAAGGTTGAGTGCAGCAAGTTCAAACTTTCCTTGTTAATGTATTCTAAAAAGAAGCACAACTTAGTGGATTTGCCTCATTTCAAAAGTAGTTTGTTTAGAAAACAAACATCTTCATTACCGAACACTGTACTATGTGACGTGAGCCAGTTCGGATCTAGGAATCACTTGCTTTCATAGGAAGAAGTTTGAGTGCAGCAAGTTCAAACTTTCCTATTTTGTGTAATCTAACAAGATGTACAAATTAGTAGATTCGCCTCATTAATAATGTAGTTTCTTTAGAAAACAAACATCTTCAGTACTGAACACTGTACTGTGTAAAATAAGGTAATTCGGTTCTAGGAATCAGTTGCTTTCCTACAAAGAAGGTTGAGTACAGCAAGTTCAAACTTTCCCTGTTAATGTAATCTAAAATGTGCACAACTTAGTAGATTCACCTCATTTCTAAAGTAGTTTGTTTAGAAAACAAACATCTTCATTACCGAACACTATACTATGTGAAATAAACAAGTTCGGTTCTAGGAATCACTGGCTTTCCTCCAAAGACAGTTGAGTGCAGCAAGTTGAAACCTTCACAGTTTGTGTAATCTAACAAGATGTCCAAGTTAGTAGATTCGACTCATTTGTAAAGTAGTTTGTTGAGAAAACAAGCATCTTCATTGCCGAACATTGTACTGTGTGAAGTCAGCTAATTCGGTTCTAGGAATCATTTGCTTTCATACAAAGAAGGTTGAGTGTAGCAAGTTCAAACTTTCCTTGTTAATGTAATCTAAAAAGATGTCCAAGTTAGTAGATTCGCCTCATTTCTAAAGTATTTTCTTTAGAGGAGAAACATCTTCATTACCGAACACGGTACTGTGTGAAATGAGCTAGTTCGGTTCTAAAAATCAGTTTCCTTCCTAGAAAGAAGGTGAGTGCGGTAAGTTCAAACTTTCCCTGTTAATGTAATTTATAAAGATTCACAACTTAGTAGATTTGCCTCATTTCCAAAGTACTTTGTTTAGAAAACAAACATCTTCATTACCGAACACTATACTATGTGAAATAAGCTAGTTCGGTTCTAGGAATCAGTTGCTTTCCTACGAAGAAGGTTGAGTGCAGCAAGTTCAGACTTTCCTAGTTTGTGTAATCCAACAAGATGTACAAGTTATGAGATTCCCCTCATTTCTAAAGTAGTTTTTTTAGAAAACAAACATCTTCAGTACCGAACACTGTACTGTGTGAAATAAGTTAATTCGGTTCTAGGAGTCAGTTTCCTTTCTACGAAGAAGGTTGAGTGCAGCAAGTTGAAATTTTCCTAGTTTGTGTAATCTAAAAAGATGTACAAGTTAGTAGATCGCCTCATTTGTAAAGTAGTTTGTTGAGAAAACAAACATCTTCATTGCAGACATTGTACTGTGTGAAATAAGCTAATTCGGTTCTAGGAATCAGTTGCTTTCCTACAAAGAAGGTTGAGTGCAGCAAGTTCAAACTTTCCTTGTTAATGTATTCTAAAAAGATGTACAAGTTAGTAGATTCGCCTCATTTCTAAAGTAGTTTCTTGAGAAAACAAACATCTTCATTGCCGAACATTGTACTGTGTGAAATAAGCTAATTCGGTTCTGGGAATCACTTGATTTCCTACAAAGAAGGTTGAGTGCAGGAAGTTCAAACTTTGCTAGTTTGTGTAATCTAACAAGATGTACAAGTTAGTAGATTCGCCTCATTTCTAATTAATTTTCTTTTGAGAAAACAAAAATCTTCAGTCCCAAACACTGTACTGTGTGCAATAAGTTAATTCGGTTCTAGGAATCACTTGCTTTCTACAAAGAAGATGTTTGAGTGCAGCAAGTTCAAACATTCCTTGTTAATGTAATCTAACAAGATGTACAAATTAATAGATTCGCCTCATTTGTAAAGTAGTTTCTTGAAAACAAACATCTTCATTGCGAACATTGTACTGTGTGAAATAAGCTAATTCGGTTCTAGGAATCAGTTGCTTTCCTACAAAAAGAAGGTTGAGTGCAGCAAGTTCAAACTTTCCTTGTTAATGTAATCTAAAAGATGTCCAAGTTAGTAGGTTCGCCTCATTTCTAAAGTAGTTTGTTGAGAAAACAAACATCTTCATTGCCGAACATTGTACTGTGTGAAATAAGCTAATTCTGTTCTAGGAATCAGTTGCTTTCCTACAAAGAAGGTTGAGTGCAGCAAGTTCAAACTTTCCTTGTTTGTGTAATGTTACAGGATAAACAACTCAGTAGATTCACTTCATTTCAAACGTAGATTGTTTAGAAAACAAACATGTTCATTCCCGAACACTGTACTGTGTGAAATAAGTTAGTTCGGTTTTAGGCATCAGTTGCTTTCCTACGAAGAAGGGTGAGTGCTGCAAGTTTAAACTTTCCTTGTTTTTGTAATCTAACAAGATGTACTACTTACAAGTTTCCCTAATTTCTAAACTACATTGTTTAGAAAACAAATACCTTCAATACCAAATACTTTACTGTGTGAATTAAGTTGTTTCGGTTTTAGGAATCAGATGCTTTACTAAGGAAAATGTTGAGTACAGCAAGTGCAAGCTTTCCTTGTTAATGTAATCTAAAAAAGAAGTACAACTTAGTACTTAGTTCATTGCTGAACACTGGAATGTGTGAAATAAGCTAGTTCGGTTCTAGGAATCAATAGCTTTCCTACAAATAAGGTTGAGTGCAACAAGTTCCAACTCTCCTTGTTTCTGTAATATAACATGATGTAAAACTTAGTAGATTCACTTCACTTACAACGTAGTTTGCTTAGTAAACTAACATCTTCATTGCCGAACATTGGAAGGTGTGAAATAAGCTAGTTCGGTTCTAGGAATCACTTGCTTTCCTACGAAGAAGGTTGAGTGCAGCAAGTTCAAACTTTCCTAGTTTGTGTAATCTAACAAGATGTCCAAGCAAGTAGATTTGCCTCATTTCTAAAGTAGTTTGTTTAGAAAACAAACATCTTCATTGCCGAACAATGTACTGTGTGAAATAAGCTATTGCGGTTCTAGGAATCAGTTGCTTTCCTTCGAAGAAGGTTGAGTGCAGCAAATTCAAAATTTCCTTGTTTGTGTAATGTAACAGGATGTACTACTTACACGTTTCCCCCATTTCTAAACTACATTGTTTAGGAAACAAACACCTTATACCAAGTACTATACTGTGTGACATAAGTTGTTTCGGTTCCAGGAATCAGTTGCTTTTCTACGAAGAAGGTTGAGTACAGCAAGTTCAAACGTTCCTTGTTTGTGTAATGTAACAGGATGTACAACTCAGTAGATTCCCTTCATTTCTAAAGTAGGTTGTGTAGGAAACAAACATCTTCATTCCCGAACACTGTACCATGTGAAATAAGTTAGTTCGGTTTTAGGCATCAGTTGTTTTCCTACAAAAAATGTTGACTACAGCAAGTTCAAACTTTCCTTGTTAATGTAATCTAAAAAGATTTCCAAGTTAGGAGATTCGCCTTATTTGTAAAGTAGTTTGTTGAGAAAACAAACATCTTCATTGCTGAATTTTGATCTGTGTGAAATAAGCAAGTTCGGTTCTGGGAATCAGTTGCTTTTCTATGAAGAAGGTTGAGTGCAGCAAGTTCAAATATTCCTTGTTTGTGTGATATAACAAGATATACAAGTTAGTAGATTCGCCTCATTTCTAAAATAGTTTGTTTAGAAAACAAACATCTTCATTGCCACACACTGTACTGTGTGAAATAAGCTATTGCGGTTCTAGGAATCAGTTGCTTTCCTACGAATAAAGTTGAGTGCAGCAAGTTCAAAGTTTCCTTGTTAATGTAATCTAACAAGATGTACAAACTGGAAGATTCGCCTCATTTGTAAAGTAGTTTGTTGAGAAAACAAATGTCTTCATTGCCTACATTGTACTGTGTGAAATAGCATGTTCGGTTCTAGGAATCAGTTGCTTTTTTAGGAACAATGTTGAGTGCATCCAGTTCAAACTTTCCTTGTTTGTGTAATCTACCAATATCTACAAGTTAGTAGATTCGCCTCATTTTTAAAGTACTTTGTTGAGAAAACAAACATCTTTATTGCCCAACACTGTACTGTGTGAAGTAATCTATTTCGTTTCTAGGAATCAGTTGCTTTCCTATGAAGAAGGTTGACTGCAGCAAGTTCCAACTGTCCTTGTTTCTGTAATGTAACATGATGATTCCCTTCACTTCCTAAGTAGTTTGCTTAGTAAACTAACATGTTCATTGCCGAACATTGTAATGTGTGAAATAATCTGCTTCGGTTCTAGGAATCAGTTGCTTTCCTATGAAGAAGGTTGAGTGCAGCAAGTTCAAAATTTCTTAGTTTGTGTAATTTAACCAGATGGACAAGTTAGTAGATTCACCTCATTTCTAAAGTAGTTTCTTTAGAAAACAAACATCTTCATTGCCGAACACTTTGCTGTGTGAAATAAGCTAGTTCGATTCCAGGAATCAGTTGCTTTTCTACGAAGAAGGTTGAGCACAGCAAGTTCAAACTTTCCTTCTTTGTGTAATGTAACAGGACGTAGAACTCAGTAGATTGACTTCATTTCTAACGTAGTTTGTTTAGAAAACAAACATCTTCATTCCTGAACACTGTACTTCGTGAAATAAGTTAGTTCGGTTTTAGGCATCAGTTGCTTTCCTACTAAGAAGGATGAGTGCAGCAAGTTCAAACTTTCCTTTTTTGTGTCATCTAACAACATGTACTACTTACAAGTTTCCCTCATTTCTAAACTACATTGTTTAGAAAACAAACACCTTCAATACCAAATACTGTACTGTGTGAAATAAGTTGTTTCGGTTCTAGGAATCAGTTGCTTTCCTACGAAGAAGGTTGAGTGCAGCAAGTTCAAACTTTCCTAGTTTGTGTAATCTTACAAGATGTACAACTTAGCCAATTGGCCTCATTTGTAAAGTAGTTTCTTTAGAAAACAAACATCTTCAGTACTGAACACTGTACTGTGTGTAATAAGCTAAGTCTGTTCTAGGAATCAGTTGCTTTCCTACAAAGAAGGTTGAGTGCAGCAAGTTCAAACTTTCCTTGTTAATGTAATCTAAAAAGTTGCACAACTTTTTAGATTCGCATCATTTCTAAAGTAGTTTGTTTAGAAAACAAACATCTTCATTTCCAAACACTGTACTATGTGAAATAAGCCAGTTCGGTTCTAGGGATCACTTGCTTTCCTACGAAGAAGTTTGAGTGCAGCAAGTTCAAACTTTACTTGTCTGTGTAATCTGACAGTATGTACAAGTTAGTAGAATCGCCTCATTTCTAGTTTCTTTAGAAAACAAACATCTTCAGTACCGAACATTGTACTGTGTGAAATAAGCTAATTCGGTTCGAGGAATCAGTTTCCTTTCTACGAAAAAGGTTGAGTTTAGCAAATTCAAACTTTCCTTGTTTATGTAATCTAAAAAGATGTCCAAGTTAGTAGATTCGCCTCATTTCTAAAGGAGTTCAGTTAGCAAACAATCATCTTCATTACCGAACACTGTACTATGTGAAATAGGCTAGTTTGGTTCCGGAATCACTTGCTTTACTACGCAGAAGATTGAGTGCTGCAAGTTCAAACTTTCCTAGTTTGTGTAATCTAACAAGATGTCCAAGTTAGGAGATTGGCCTCATTTATAAAGTAGTTTGTTGAGAAACAAAAATCTTCATTGCTGAACATTGTACTGTGTGAAATAAGCTAATTCGGTTCTAGGAATCATTTGCTTTCCTACAAAGAAGGTTGAGTGCAGCAAGTTCAAACTTTCCCTGTTAATGTAATCTAAAAAGATGCACAACTTTGTAGATTCGCCTCATTTCTAAAGTAGTTTGTGTAGAAAACAAACATCTTCATTACCGAACACTGTTCTATGTGAAATAAGCTAGTTTGGTTCTAGGAATCACTTGCCTTCCTACGAAGAAGGTTGAGTGCAGCAAGTTCAAACTTTTCTAGTTTGTGTAATCTAACAGGATGTACAAGTTAGTAGATTCGTCTCCTTTCTAGTAGTTTTTTAAAAACAAACATCTTCATTATCAAAACACTGTACTGTATGAAATAAGTTAATTCGGGTCTAGGAATCAGTCTCATTTCTACGAAAATGGTTGAGTTTAGCAAGGTCAAACTTTCCTTGTTAATGTAATCTGAAAAGATGTCCAAGTTAGCAGATTCGCCTCATTTCTCAAGTAGTTTCTTTAGAAAACAAACGTCTTCAGCACCGAACACTGTACTATGTGAAATGAGCTAGTTATGTTCTAGGAATCCTTTGCTTTCCTACAAAGAAGGTTGAGTGCAGCAAGTTCAAGCTTTCCTAGTTTGTGTAATCAAACAAGATGTACAAGTTAGTAGATTGGCCTCATTTCTAATATAGTTTCTTTAGAAAACAAACATCATCATTACCGAACACCATACTGTGTGAAATAAGTTAATTCGGTTCTAGGAATCAGTTGCTTTCCTCCAAAGAAGTTGAGTGCAGCAAGTTCAAACTTTCCTTGTTAATGTAATCTAAAAAGATGCACAACTTAGTAGGTTCGCCTCATTTCTAAAGTAGTTTCTTTAGAAAACGAACATCTTCAGTACTGAACACTGTACTGTGTTTAATAAGTTAATTCAGTTCTAGGAATCAGTTGCTTTCCTTCAAAGCAGGTTGAGTGCAGCAAGTTCAAACTTTCCCTGTTAATGTAATCTAAAAAGATGCACAGCTTTGTAGATTCGCCTCATTTCTAAAGTAGTTTGTGTAGAAAACAAACATCTTCATTACCGAACACTGTTCTATGTGAAATAAGCTAGTTCGGTTCTAGGAATCACTTGCCTTCCTACGAAGAAGGTTGAGTGCAGCAAGTTCAAACTTTTCTAGTTTGTGTAATCTAACAGGATGTACAAGTTAGTAGATTCGTCTCCTTTCTAGCTTCTTTACAAAACAAACATCTTCATTATCGAACACTGTACTGTATGAAATAAGTTAATTTGGGTCTAGGAATCAGTCTCATTTCTACGAAAATGGTTGAGTTTAGCAAGGTCAAACTTTCCTTGTTAATGTAATCTGAAAAGATGTCCAAGTTAGCAGATTCGCCTCATTTCTCAAGTAGTTTCTTTAGAAAACAAACATCTTCAGCACAGAACACTGTACTATTTGAAATGAGCTAGTTATGTTCTAGGAATCCTTTGCTTTCCTACAAAGAAGGTTGAGTGCAGCAAGTTCAAGCTTTCCTAGTTTGTGTAATCAAACAAGATGTACAAGTTAGTAGATTGGCCTCATTTCTAATATAGTTTCTTTAGAAAACAAACATCATCATTACCGAACACCATACTGTGTGAAATAAGTTAATTCGGTTCTAGGAATCAGTTGCTTTCCTCCAAAGAAGTTGAGTGCAGCAAGTTCAAACTTTCCTTGTTAATGTAATCTAAAAAGATGCACAACTTAGTAGGTTCGCCTCATTTCTAAAGTAGTTTCTTTAGAAAATGAACATCTTCAGTACTGAACACTGTACTGTGTGAAATAAGTTAATTCAGTTCTAGGAATCAGTTGCTTTCCTTCAAAGCAGGTTGAGTGCAGCAAGTTCAAACTTTCCCTGTTAATGTAATCTAAAAGATGCACAGCTTTGTAGATTCGCCTCATTTCTAAAGTAGTTTGTTAGAAAACAAACATCTTCATTACCGAACACTGTACTGTGTGAAATAAGCTAGTTCGGTTCTAGGAATCACTTGCCTTCCTACAAAGAAGGTTGAGTGCAGCAAGTTCAAACTTTTCTAGTTTGTGTAATCTAACAGGATGTACAAGTTAGTAGATTCGCCTCATTTCTAAAGTAGTTTCTTTACAAAACAAACATCTTCATTATCGAACACTGTACTGTGAAATAAGTTAATTTGGGTCTAGGAATCAGTCTGCTTTCCTACAAAGATGGTTGAGTGCAGCAAGTTCAAACTTTCCTTGTTTAATGTAATCTAAAAAGATGTACAAGTTAGTAGATTCGCCTCATTTCTCAAGTAGTTTCTTTAGAAAACAAACATCTTCATTATCAAACACTGTACTATTTGAAATAAGCTAGTTATGTTCTAGGAATCACTTGCTTTCCTACAAAGAAGGTTGAGTGCAGCAAGTTCAAACTTTCCTAGTTTGTGTAATCAAACAAGATGTACAAGTTAGTAGATTGGCCTCATTTCTAATATAGTTTCTTAGAGAAAACAAACATCTTCATTACAGAACACCTGTACTGTGTGAAATAAGTTAATTCGGTTCTAGGAATCAGTTGCTTTCCTCCAAAGAAAGTTGAGTGCAGCAAGTTCAAACTTTCCTTGTTAATGTAATCTAAAAAGATGCACAACTTAGTAGGTTCGCCTCATTTCTAAAGTAGTTTCTTTAGAAAACAAACATCTTCATTACTGAACACTGTACTGTGTGAAATAAGTTAATTCAGTTCTAGGAATCAGTTGCTTTCCTTCAAAGCAGGTTGAGTGCAGCAAGTTCAAACTTTCCCTGTTAATTTAATCTATAAAGATGCACAACTTATAGATTCGCCTCATTTCTAAAGTGGTTTGTTTAGAAAACAAACATCTTCATTACCCAACACTGTACTGTGTGAAATAACTTACTTCGGTTCTAGGAATCAGTTTCCTTTTCTGAAGATGGTTGAGTGCAGCAAGTTCAAACTTTCCATGTTAATTTAATCTAAAAAGATGCACAACTTAGTAGATTCGCCTCATTTCTAAAGTAGTTTGTGTAGAAAACAAACATCTTCATTACCGAACACTGTACTATGTGAAATAAGCTAGTTCGGTTCTAGGAATCACTTGCTTTCCTACAAAGAAGGTTGAGTTCAGCAAGTTCAAACTTTTCTAGTTTGTGTAATCTAACAGCATGTAAAAGTTAGTAGATTCGCCTCATTTCTAATTTCTTTACAAAGCAAATATCTTCAGTATCAAACACTGTACTGTGTGAAATAAGTTAATTCAGGTCTAGGAATCAGTTTAATTTCTACGAAGATGGTTGAGTTTAGCTTGGTCAAACTTTCTTTTAATGTAATCTAAAAAGATGTCCAAGTTACTAGATTCGCCTCATTTCTAAAGCAGTATCTTTAGAAAACAAACATCTTCATTACAGAACACTGTACTGTGGAAAATAAGTTAATTCGGTTCTAGGAATCAGTTTACTTTTCTACAAAGATGGTTGAGTTTAGCAAGGTCAAACTTTCCTTGTTAATGTAATCTAAAAAGATGTCCAAGTTAGTAGGTTTCGCCTCATTTCTAAAGTTGTTTCTTTAGAAAACAAACATCTTCATTACTGAACATTGTACTGTGTGAAATAAGTTAATTCGGTTCTAGGAATCAGTTGCTTTCCTACAAAGAAAAGTTGAGTGCAGCAAGTTCAAACTTTCCTTGTTAATTTAATCTAAAAGATGTACAAGTTACACAGATTCGCCTCATTTGTAAAGTAGTTTGTTTAGAAAACAAACATCTTCATTACCAAACATTGTACTGTGTGAAATAAGCTAGTTCGGTTCTAGGAATCACTTGCTTTCCTATGAAGAAGGTTGAGTGCAGCAAGTTCAAATTTCCATCTTAATGTAAGTTGAAAATGTAATCTTACAAGATGTCACAGTATTAGTAGATTCGCCATTTCATTTTTGTAGAAAAAACCATCTTCATTAATTTAACACTGTGTGAAATAAGCTAATTCGGTTCTAGGAATCAGTTGCTTTCCTCCCAAGAACGTTGAGTGCAGCAAGTTCAAACTTTTCTTGTTAATATAATCTAACAAGATGCACAAGTTAGTAGATTCGCCTCATTTCTAAAGTAGTTTCTTGAGAAAACAAACATCTTCAATATCGAACACTGTACTGTGTGAAATAAGCTTGTTCGGTTCTAGGAATCACTTGCCTTCCCTCGACGAAGAAGGTTGAGTGCAGCAAGTTCAAACTTTCCTTGTTAATGTAATCTAACAAGATGTACAAGTTAGTAGATTCGCCTCATTTCTAAAGGAGTTCAGTTAGAAAACAAACATCTTCATTACTGAACACTGTACTGTGTGAAATAAGTTAATTCGGTTCTAGGAATCAGTTGATTTATACAAAGATGGTTGAGTGCAGCAAGTTCAAACTTTCCCTGTTAATGTAATCTAACAAGATTACAACTTAGAGATTCGCCTCATTTGTAAAGTAGTTTCTTTGAGAAAACAAACATCTTCATTGCCGAACATTGTACTGTGTGAAATAAGTTAATTCTCAGTTCTAGAAATCAGTTGCTTTCCTACAAAGAAGGTTGAGTGAAGCAAGTTCAAACTTTCCTAGTGAATGTAATATAACAAGATGCACAAGTTAGAAGATTCGCCTCATTTCTAAAGTAGTTTCTTTAGAAAACAAACATCTTCATTACCGAACACTGTACTATGTGAAATAAGTTAATTCAGTTCTAGGAATCAGTTTCCTTCCTACGAAGAAGGTTGAGTGCAGCAAGTTCAAACTTTCCTAGTTAATGTAATCTAACAAGATGTACAAGTTAGTAGATTCGCCTCATTTCTAATGTAGTTTCTTTAGAAAACAAACATCTTCATTACTGAACATTGTACTGTGTGAAATAAGCTTATTCGGTTCTAGGAATCAGTTGCTCTTTACAAAAGAAGGTTGAGTGCAGCAAGTTCAAACTTTCCTTGTTAATGTAATCAAAAAGAGTCACAAGTTAGTAGATTCGCTTCATTTCTAAAGTAGTTTGTTGAGAAAACAAACATCTTCATTACCGAACACTGTACTGTGTGAAATAAGCTAGTTCGGTTCTAGGAATCACTTTTTTCCTATGAAGAAGGTTGAGTGCAGCAAGTTGAAACTTTCCTAGTTTGTGTAATCTAACAAGATGTACAAGTTAGTAGATTGGCCTCATTTTTAAAGTAGTTTCTTTAGAAAACAAACATCTTCAGTACCGAACAGTGTACCCAGGAAATAAGTTAATTTCGGTTCTAGGAATCAGTTTCCTTTCTACGAAGATGGTTGAGTTTAGCAAGTTCAAACTTTCCTTGTTAATGTAATCTAAAAAGATGTCCAAGTTAGTAGATTCGCCTCATTTCTAAAAGTAGTTTCTTGACAAAACAAACATCTTCATTGCAGAACATTGTACTGTGTGAAATAAGTTAATTTGGTTCTAGGAATCAGTTTCCTTCCTACAAAGAATGTTGAGTGCAGCAAGTTCAAACTTTCCTAGTTAATGTAATCTAACAAGATGTACAAGTTAGTAGATTCGCCTCATTTCTAAAGTAGTTTCTTTAGAAAACAAACATCTTCAGTACTGAACACTGTACTGTGTGAAAAAGATAATTCGGTTCTAGTAATCAGTTGCTTTCCAACAAAGAAGGTTGAGTGCAGCAATTTCAAACTTTCCTAGTTTGTGTAATCTAACAAGATGTACAAAGTTAGTAGATTCGCCTCATTTCTAAAGTAGTTTCTTTAGAAAAAAACATTTTCAGTACTGAACACTGTACTGTGGGAAATATGTTAATTCAGTTCTAGGAATCACTTACTTTCTAGGAAGATGGTTGAGTGCAGCAAGTTCAAACTTTCCTTGTTAATGTAATCTCAACAAGATGTCCAAGTTAGTAGATTCGTCTCATTTGTAAAGTAGTTTGTTGAGAAAATAAACATCTTCATTGCTGAACATTGTACTGTGTGAAATAAGCTAATTTTGTTCTAGGAATCAGTTGCTTTCCTACAAAAAGGTTGAGTGCAGCAAGTTCAAACTTTCCTTGTTAATGTAATCTAACAAGATGCACAAGTTAGTAGATTCTCCTCATTTGTAGTAGTTTGTTTGAAAACAAAACAAACATCTTGTGAAATTGTTGAACAATCTTTCCTGGGAAGTTTGAAATAAGCTTGTTTGGTTCTAACAAGATGAACAAGTTTTTAGATTCGCCTCATTTCTAAAAAGGTTTCTTTGAGAAAACAAACATCTTCATTGCAGAACATTGTACTGTGTGAAATAAGCTAATTCAGTTCTAGGAATCAGTTTCATTTCTCCCAAGAAGGTTGAGTGCAGCAAGTTCAAACTTTCCTTGTTAATGTAATCTAAAAAGATGCACAACTTAGTAGATTCGCCTCATTTCTAAAGTAGTTTGTTTAGAAAACAAACATCTTGATTACCGAACACTGTACTATGTGAAATAAACTAGTTCGGTTCTAGGAATCAGTTTCTTTCCTGAAGATGGTTGAGTGCAGCAAGTTCAAAATTTCCTAGTTTGTGTAATCTAACAAGATGTCCAAGTTAGTAGATTCGCCTCATTTCTAAAGTAGTTTGTTTAGAAAACAAACATCTTCATTACTGAACACTGTACTGTGTGAAATAACCTAGTTCGGTTCTAGGAATCACTTGCTTTCCTACAAAGAAGGTTGAGTACAGCAAGTTCAAACATTCCTAGTTTTTGTAATCTAACAAGATGTACAAGTTAGTAGATTCGCCTCATTTCTAAAGTAGTTTCTTTAGAAAACAAACATCTTCATTACTGAACACTGTACTGTGTGAAATAAGTTAATTCGGGTCTAGGAATCAGTTTCATTTCTATGAAGATGGTTGAGTGTTTAGCAAGTTCAAACTTTCCTTGTTTATGTAATCTAAAAAGATGTCCAAGTTAGCAGATTTGCCTCATTTCTAAAGTCGTTTCTTTAGAAAACAAACATCTTCAATCCCAAACACTGTACAGTGTGAAAAAGTTGTTTCGGTTATTGGAATCAGTTTGCTTTCTACGAAGATGGTTGATTTTAGCAAGTTCAAACTTTCCTTGTTTTTGTAATCTAAAAAGATGTCCAAGTTACTAGGTTCGCCTCATTTCTAAAGTTGTTTCTTTAGAAAACAAACATCTTCAATACTGAATACTGTACTGTTTGATAAAAGTTCATTCGGTTCTAGGAATCAGTTGCTTTCCTACAAAGAAAGTTGAGTGCAGCAAGTTCAATCTTTCCCAGTTAATTTAATCTAAAAAGATGCACAACTTCACAGATTCCCCTCATTTCCAAAGCAGTTTGTTTAGAAAACATACATCATCATTACCGAACACTATACTATGTGAAATAAACTAGTTCGGTTCTAGAAATCACTTCCTTTCCTATGAAGAAGGTTGAGTGCAGCAAGTTGAAACATTCCTAGTTTATGTAATCTTACAAGATGTCCAAGATAGTAGATTCGCCTCATTTGTGCTGTGTGAAATAAGCTAATTCGGTTCTAGGAATCAGTTGCTTTCCTCCCAAGAATGTTGAGTGCAACAAGTTCAAACTTTCTTGTTAATATAATCTAAAAAGATGCATAACTTAGTAGATTCGCCTCATTTCTAAAGTAGTTTGTTTTCTTGAGAAAACAAACATCTTCATTACCGATCACTGTACTATGTGAAATAAGCTAGTTCGGTTCTAGGAATCACTTGCCTTCCTACGAAGAAGGTTGAGTGCAGCAAGTTCAAACTTTCCTTGTTTGAATAATCTAACAAGATGTACAAGTTAGTAGATTCACCTCATTTCTAAAAGAGTTTCTTAGGAAACAAACATCTTCAGTACCGAACACTGTACTGTGTGAAATAAGTTAATTCGGGTCTAGGAATCAGTTTCATTTATACAAAGATGGTTGAGTTTAGCAAGTTCAAACTTTCCCTGTTAATGTAATCTAAAAAGATTCACAACTTAGAGGAATCGCCTCATTTCTAAAGTAGTTTCTTTACAAAAGAAACATCTTCATTACCGAACACTGTACTGTGTGAAATAAGTTAATTCTGTTCTAGAAATCAGTTTCCTTCCTACGAAGAAGGTTGAGTGAAGCAAGTTGAAACTTTCCTAGTTTGTGTAATCTAAAAAGATTCACAACTTAGAGGAATCGCCTCATTTCTAAAGTAGTTTCTTTACAAAAGAAACATCTTCATTCCGAACACTGTACTGTGTGAAATAAGTTAATTCAGTTCTAGGAATCAGTTTCCTTTCTACGAAGATGGTTGAGTTTAGCCATGTCAAACTTTCCTTGTTAATCTAATCTAAAAAGATGTCCAAGTTAGCAGGTTCGCCTCATTTGTAGAGTAGTTTGTTGAGAAAACAAACATCTAAATTCCCGAACATTGTACTGTGTGAAATAAACTTATTCGGTTCTAGGAATCATTTGCTCTCCAACAAAGAAGGATGAGTGCAGCAAGTTCAAACTTTCCTTGTTAATGTAATCTTAAAAGAGGCACAAGTTAGTCAATTCGCTTCATTTCTTAAGTAGTATGTTGAGAAAACAAACATCTTCATTACCGAACACTGTACAATGTGAAATAAACTAGTTCGGTTCTAGGAATCACTTTTTTTCCTATGAAGAAGGTTGAGTGCAGCAAGTTCAAACTTTCCAAATTTGTGTAATCTAACAAGATGTACATGTTAGTAGATTCGCCTCATTTCTAGTTTCTTTAGAAAACAAACATCTTCAGTACCGAACACCGTACTGTGGGAAATAAGTTAATTTGGGTCTAGGAATCAGTTTCATTTCTACGAAGATGGTTGACTTTAGCAAGGTCAAACATTCCTTGTTAATGTAATCTAAAAAGATGTCCAAGTTAGCAGATTCGCCTAATATCTAAAGTAGTTTCTTCACAAAACAAACATCGTCAGTACGGAACACTGTACTGTGTGAAATAAGTTAATTTGGTTCTAGGAATCAGTTTCCTTCCTACGAAGAAGGTTGAGTGTAGCAAGTTCAAACATTCCTAGTTTGTGTAATCTAACAAGATGTACAAGTTAGTAGATTCGCCTCATTTCTAAAGTAGTTTCTTTAGAAAACAAACATCTTCAGTACTGAACACTGTACTGTGTGAAATAAGATAATTCGGTTCTAGGAATCAGTTGCTTTCCAACAAAGAAGGTTGAGTGCAGGATTTCAAACTTTCCCTGTTAATGTAATCTAAAAAGATGCACAACTTAGTACATTCGCCTCATTTCTAAAGAAGTTTGTTTAGAAAAAAAACATTTTCATTACCGAAAACTATACTATGTGAAATAAACTAGTTCGGTTCTAGGAATCACTTACTTTCCTACGAAGAAGGTTGAGTGCAGCATGTTGAAACTTTCCTAGTTTGTGTAATCTAACAAGATGTCCAAGTTAGTAGATTCGTCTCATTTGTAAAGTAGTTTGTTGAGAAAAGAAACATCTTCATTGCCGAACATTGTACTGTGTGAAATCAGCTAATTCGGTTCTAGGAATCAGTTGCTTTCCTACAAAGAAGATTGAGTGCAGCAAGTTCAAACTTTCCTTGTTAATGTAATCTAAAAAGATGCACAACTTAGTAGATTCGCCTCAATTCTCACTTAGTTTGTTTAGAAAACAAACATCTTCATTACCGAACACTGTACTATGTGAAATAAGCTAGTTCGGTTCTAGCAATCACTTGCTTTCCTACGAAGAAGTTTGAATGCAGCAAGTTCAAACTTTCCTAGTTTGTGTAATCTAACAAGATGTATAAGTTACTAGATTCGCCTCATTTCTAAAGTAGTTTCTTTAGAAAAGAAACATCATTACCGAACACTGTACTGTGTGAAATAAGTTAATTCGGTTCTAGGAATCTGTTTCCTTCCTTCGAAGAAGGTTGAGTACAGCAAGTTCAAACTTTCCTAGTTTGTGTAATCTAACAAGATGTACAAGTTAGTAGATTCACCTCATTTCTAAAGTAGTTTCTTTAGAAAACAAACATCTTCAGTACTGAACACTTTACTGTGTGAAATAACCTAATTCTGTTCTAGGAATCACTTGCTTTCCTACAAAGAATGTTAAGTTCAGCAAGGTCAAACTTTCCCTTTTAATGTAATCTATAAAAATGCACAACTCAGTAGATTCGGCTCATTTCTAGTTTGTTTAGAAAACAAACATCTTCATTACCGAACACAGTACTGTGTGAAATAAGCTAGTTCCTTTCTAGGAATCAGTTGCATTCCTACGAAGAAGGTTGAGTGCAGCAAGTTCAAACTTTCCTTGTTATGTAACCTAACAAGATGTACTACTTACAAGTATTGCTTCATTTCTAAACTACCTTGTTTAGAAAACAAACACCATCAATCCCAAATACTGTACTGTGTGAAATAAGTTGTTTCGGTTCTAGGAATCTGATGCTTTCCTACGAAGAAGTTTGAGTTCAGCAAGTTCAAACTTTCCTATTTTTTGTAATCCAAAAAGATGTACAAGTTAGTAGATTCTCCTCATTTTAAAGTAGTTTGTTTAGAAACAAACATATTCATTGCCCAACACTGTACTGTTTGAAGTAAGGTAGTTCGGTTCTAGGAATCAGTTTCTTTTTGACTAAGATGGTTGAGTGCAGCAAGTTCAAACTTTCCTTGTTAATGTAATCTAAAAAGATGTACAACATAGTAGATTGGCTTCATTTCCAATGTAGTTTGTTTAGTAAACAAACATCTTCATTGCCGAACACTGTACTGTGTGAAATAAGTTAATTCGGTTCTAGGAATCAGTTTCCTTTCTACGAAGATGGTTGAGTGCAGCCAGTTCAAACTGCCCTTGTCAATGTAATCTAAAAAGATGTACAACTTAGTAGACTTGTCTCATTTCCAAAGCAGTTTGTTTAGAAAACAAACATCTTCATTACTGAACACTGTATTGTGTGAAATAACCTAGTTCGGTTCTCCGAATCAGTTGCTTTCCTATGAAGAAGGTTGAGTGTAGCAAGTTCAAATGTTCCTTGTTTGTGTAATGTTACAGGATGTACAACTCATTAGATTCGCTTCATTTCTAAAGTAGATTATTTAGAAAACAGACATCTTCATTGCTGAATACTGTATTGTTTGAAATAAGGTAATTCGGTTCTGGGAATCAGTTGCTTTCCTACCAAGAAGGTTGAGTGCAGCAAGATCTAACTTTCCTTGTTTGTGTAATCTAACATGATGTACAAATTACAAGTTTTGCTTCATTTGTAAACTACTTTGATTAGAAAACAAACATATTCATTGCCCAACACTTTACTGTTTGAAGTAAGCTATTTCGGTTCTATGAATCAGTTTCATTTCGACAAACATGGTTGAGTTCAGCAGGTTCAAACTTTCCTTGTTAATGTAATCTAAAAAGATTTCCAAGTTAGGAGATTCGCCTCATTTCTAAAGTAATTTGTTGAGATAACAAACATCTTCATTGCCGAACATTGTACTCTGTGAAATAAGCTAGTTTGGTTCTAAGAATCAATTGCTTTCCTTTGAACAAGGATGAGTGCACCAAGTTGAAACTTTCCTAGTTTGTTTAATGTCACAGGATGTACAACTTAGTAGAATCGCTTCATTTCTAAAGTAGTTTGTTTAGAAAACAAACATCTTCATTTTAACACTGTACTCTGTGAAATAAGCTAGTTCGGTTCTAGAAATCAGTTGCATTGCTAGGAAGAATGTTGAGTACAGCAGTTCAAACTTTCCTAGTTTGTGTAATCTAACACGATCTTCAAGTTAGTAGATTCGACTCATTTCTAAAGTAGTTTGTTCAGGAAACAAACATCTTCATTCCTAAACCCTGTACTGTGTCAAATAAGCTAGTTCGGTTCTAGGAATTAGTTTCTTTCCTACGAAGAAGGTTGAGTGCAGGAAATTCAATCTTTCCTTGTTTGTGTAATCTAACAAGATATACTACTTACAAGTTTCACTTCATTTCTAAACTACCTTGTTTAGAAAACAATCACCATCAATCCCAAATACTGTATTGTGTGAAGTAAGTTGTTTCAGTTCTAGGAATCAGTTGATTTCCTATGAGGAAGGTTAAGTGCAGCAAGTTCAATCTTTACTAGTTTGTGTAATTTAACAAGATGTACAAGTTAGTAGATTCGCCTCATTTCTAAAGTAGTTTGTTTAGAAAACAAACATCTTCCTTCCCGAACGCTGTACTGTGTGAAAGAAGCTAGTTCAGTTCTAGGAATCAGTTGCTTTACTCAGAAGGTTTAGTGCAGCAAGTTCAAACTGTCCTTGTTTCTGTAATGTAACAAGATGTAAAACGTAGTAGAATCGCTTCATTTCCAAAGTTATTTGTTTAGTAAAGAAACATCTTCATTGCGAACACTGTATTGTGTGAAGTAAGCTAGTTCGCTTCTAGGAATCAGTTTATTTTCGATGAACATGGTTGAGTGCAGCAAGTTCAAACTTTACTTGTTAATGTAATCTAAAAGATGTACAACATAGTAGATTCACCTCATTGGTAAAGTAGTTTGTTGAGAAAACAAACATCTTCATTGCAGAACATTCTACTGTGTGAAATAAGCTAGTTGGTTCGAGGAATCAGTTGATTTCCTATGAAGAAGGTTGAGTGCAGCAAGTTTAAACTTTCATAGTTTGTGCAATGTCACAGGATGTACAACTTAGTAGATTCACTTCATTTCTAATGTATTTTGTTTAGAAAACAAACATCTTGAGTGCCGAACACTGTACTATGTGAAATAAGCTAGTTCGGTTCTAGGAATCAGTTGCTTTCCCTACGAAGAATGTTGAGTGTAGCAAGTTCAAACTGTCCTTGTTTCTGTAATGTAACAAGATGTAAAACTTAGTAGATTCACTTCATTTCCAAAGTAATTTGTTTAGAAAACAAACATCTTCCTTGCCAAACACTGTACTGTGTGAAATAAGTTAATTGGTTCTAGGAATCAGTTTCTTTTCTATGAATATGGTTGAGTGCTGCAAGTTCAAACTTTCCTTGTTAATGTAATCTAAAAAGATGTACAACTTAGTAGAATTGCCTCATCACTAAAGTAGTTTGTTTAGAATAGAAATATCTTCATTATCAAACCCTGTACTCTGTTAAATAAGCTAGTAGATACGCTTCATTTCTAAAGTAGTTTGTTTAGAAAAGAAACTTCTTCAGTGCCAAACACTGTACTGTGTGATATTAGCTATTTCGGTTCTAGGAATCAGTTCCTTTCCTATGAAGAAGGTTGTGTGCAGCAAGATCAAACTTTCCTTATTAATGTAATCTAAAAAGATGTACAACTTAGTAGATTGGTCTCATTGCTACAGTAGGTTGTTTAAAAAACAAACAACTTCATTGCTGAACACTGTACTGTATGAAATGAGCCTGTTCTTTTCTAGGAATCTGTTGCTTTCCTACGAGGAAGGGTGAATGGAGGAAGTTCAAACTTTCCTTGTTTGTGTAATCGAACAATATGTATAAATTACAAGTTTCTCTTGATTTCTAAACTACTTTGTTGAGAAAACAAACATATTCATTGCCCAACACTGTACTGTTTGAAGTAAGCTAGTTCGCTTCTAGGAATCAGTTTCTTTTCCACGAAGATGGTTGAGTGCATCAAGTTCAAATTTTCCTTGTTAATGTAATCTAAGAAGATGTACAACTTTGTAGATTCGCCTCATCACTAAAGTAGTTTGTTTAGAAAAGAAATATCTTCATTATCAAACCCTGTACTCTGTCAAATAAGCTAGTTCAGTTCTAGGAATCAGTTGCTTTCCTACGAAGAAGGTTGAGTGAAGCAAGTTCAAACTTTCCTTGTTTGTGTAATGTAACAGGATGTACAACATAGTAGATTCGCCTCATTTGTAAAGTAGTTTATTGAGAAAACAAACATCTTCATTGCCGAACACTGTACTGTGTGAAATAATTTAATTCGGTTCTAGGAATCTGTTTCCTTTCTATGAAGATATTTGAGCGCAGCAAGTTCAAACTTTCCTTGTTAATGTAATGTAAAAAGATGTACAACTTGGTAGATTCTCCACATTTCTAAATTAGTTTGTTAAGAAAACAAACATCTTCATTACCGAACACTGTACTATGTGAAATAAGCTCGTTCGGTTCAAGGAATCACTTGCTGTCATAAGAAGAAGATTCAGTGCAGCAAGTTCAAACTTTCCTTCTTAATGTAATCTAAAAAGATGTACAACATAGTAGATTCACTTCATTTTCAAAGTAGTTTGTTTAGTAAACAAACATCTTCATTTCAAAACACTGTACTGTGTGAAATAAACTAATTCGGTGCAGCAAGTTCAAACTTTCCTTGTTAATGTAATCTAAAAAGATGTACAAATTAGTAGATTCGCTTTATTTCTAAACTACCTTGTTTAGAAAACAAACACCATCAATCCCAAATACTGTATTGTATGAAGTAAGTTGTTTCGGTTCTAGGAATCAGTTGCTTTCCTAAGAAGAAGGTTGAGTGCAGCAAGTTCAAACTTTCCTAGTTTGTGTAATCTAACAGGATGTACAAGTTAGTAGATTCGCCTCATTTCTAAACAAGTTTGTTTAGAAAACAAACATCTTCATTCCCAAACACTGTACTGTGTGAAAGAAGCTAGTTCGGTTCTATGAGTCATTTTCTTTTCGATGAAGATGGTTGAGTGCAGCAAGTTCAAACTTTCCTTGTTAATGTAATCTAAAAAGATGTACAACATAGTAGATTCGCCTCACTTGTAAAGTAGTTTGTTGAGAAAATGAACATCTTCATTCCCGAACCCTGTACTCTGACAAATAAGCTAGTTCAGTTCTAGGAATCGGTTGCTTTCCTACGAAGAAGGTTGAGTGAAGCAAGTTCAAACTATCCTTGTTTGTGTAATGTAAGAGGATGTACAAGCTAGGAGATTCGACTCATTTGTAAGTAGTTTGTTGAGAAAACAAACATCTTCATTGCCGAACATTGTACTGTGTGAAATAAGCTAGTTCGGTTTCTAGGAATCAGTTGCTTTCCTACGAAGAAGGTAGTGAAGCAAGTTCAAACTTTCCTTGTTTCTGTAATGTAACAGGATGTACAACTTAGTAGATTCGCCTCAAGTCTACAGTAGTTTGTTGAGAAAACAAACATCTTCATTGCCGAACACTGTACTTTGTGAAATAAGCTAGTTGGTACTAGGAATCAGTTGCTTTCCTATCAAGAATGTTGAGTGCAGCAAATTCAAATTTCCTTGTTTGTGCAATCTAAGAAGATGTGTGCTACGTATAAGTTTCACTTCATTTATAAACTACCTAGTTTAGAAAAGACACACCATCAATCCCAAATACTTTATTGTGTGAAGTAAGTTGTTTCGGTTCTAGGAATCAGTTGCTTTCCTACGAAGAAGGTTGAGTGCAGCAAGTTCAAACTCTGCTAGTTTGTGTAATCTAACAAGATGTACAAGTTAGTAGATTCGCCTCATTTCTAAAGTAGTTTGTTTAAAAAAAAAACATCTTCATTTCTGAACCCTGTACTGTGTGAAATAAGCTAGTTCGGTTCTAGGAATCAGTTACTTTCCTACGAAGAAGGTTGAGTGCAGCAAGTTCAAACTTTCTTTGTTAATGTAACCTAAAACGATGTACAACTTAGTAGATGCGCTTCATTTCTAAAGTACTTTGTTTAGAAAACAAACATCTTTTTGCGAACACTGTACTGCGTGAAATAAGCTAGTTCGTTTCTAGGAATCAGTTGCTTTCCTACAAAGAAGGTTGAGTGTAGCAAGTTCAAACTTTCCTTGTTTGTGTAATCTACCAAGATGTACAAATTACAAGTTTCTCTTCTTTTCTAAACTACTTTCTTTAGAAAACAAACATATTCATTGCCCAACACTGTATTGTTTCAAGTAAGCTAGTTGGGTTCTAGGAATCAGTTTCTTTTCGATGAAGATGGTTGAGTGCAGCAAGTTCAAACTTTCCTTGTTAATGTAATCTAAAAAGATATACAACATAATAGATTCGCCTGATTTGTAAAGTAGTTTGTTGAGAAAACAAACATCTTCATTGCTGAACATTGTACTGTGTGAAATAAGCTAGTTAGGTTCTGGGAATCAGTTGCTTTCCTACGAAGAAGGTTGAGTCCAGCAAGTCCAAACATTCCTAGTCTGTGTAATGTCACAGGATGTACAACGTAGTAGATTCGCTTCATTTCTAAAGTAGTTTGTTTAGAAAACTAACATGTTCATTCCGGAACACTGTACTGTGTGAAATAAGCTAGTTCGGTTCTAGCAATCAGTTGCTTTCCTACGAAAAAGGTTGACTGCAGCAAGTTCAAACTTTGCTTGTTTGTGTTATGTATCAGCATGTACAACGTAGTAGGTTCGCTTTATATCTAAAGTAGTTTTTTTTTAGGAAACAAACATCTTCTGTGCTTAACACTGTACTGTGTGAAATAAGCTAGTTCCTTTCTAGGAATCAGTTGCTTTCCTACGAAGAAGGTTGAGTGCAGCAAGTTCAAACTTTCCCAGTTTGTGTAATGTAATAGGATATTCACCTTTAGATTCAGTTCATTTCTAAAGTATTTTGTTTAGAAAACAAACATCCTCAGTGCCGAACACTGTATTGTGTGTGAAATAAGCTAGTTGGGTTCTAGGAATCAGTTGCTTTCCCCTACGAAGAAGGTTGAGTGCAGCAAGTTCAAACTTTCCTTGTTAATGTAATCAAAAAAGATGCACAACTTAGTAGATTCGCCTCATTTCTAAAGTAGTTTGTTTAGAAAACAAACATCTTCATTACCGAACACTGTAATATGTGAAATAAGCTAGTTCGGTTCTAGGAATCAGTTGCTTTCCCTCACGAAGACAGTTGAGTGCAGCAAGTTCAAACTTTCCTAGTTTGTGTAATCTAACAAGATGTACATGTTAGTAGATTAGCCTCATTTCTAAAGTAGTTTGTTTGGAAAACAAACATCTTCATTACCGAACCCTGTACTGTGTGAAATGAGCTAGTTCGGTTCTGGGAATCAGTTGTTTTCCTATGAGGAAAGTTGAGTACAGCAAATTCAAACTTTCGTTGTTAGTATAATCTAAGAAGATGTACTACTTACAAGTTTCGCTTCATTTCTAAACTACCTTATTTAGAAAACAAACACCATCAATCCCAAATACTGTATTGGGTGAAGTAAGTTGCTTCGGTTGTAGGAATCTGTTGCTTTCCTACGAAGAAGGTTGAGTGCAGCAAGTTCACACTTTCCTTGTTTGTGTAATGTAGCAGGATATACAACTTAGTACATTCGCTTCATTTCTAAAGTAGTTTGTTTAGAAAACAAACATCTTCATTCCCGAACATTGTACTATGTGAAATCAGCTAGTTCGGTTCTAGGAATCAGTTTCTTGTCGATGAAGATGGTTCAGTGCAGCAAGTGCAAACTTTCCTTCTTAATGTAATCTGAAAAGATGTATAACTTAGTAGATTCGCCTCAATTCTAAAGTAGTTTGTTTAGAAAAGAAACATCTTTATTCCCAAACACTGTACTACATGAAATAAGGTAGTTCGGTTCTAGGAATCACTTGCTTTCCTACGAAGAAGGTTGAGTGCAGCAAGTTCAAACTTTCCTTATTTGTGTAATCTATCAAGATGTACAATTTTCAAGTTTCACTTCATTTCTAAACTACTTTGTTTAGAAAACAAACATATTCATTTCCCAACATTGTACTGTGTGAAATAAGTAAATTCGGTTCTAGGAATCATTTTCCTTTCTTCGAAGATGGTTGGGTGCAGCAAGTTCAAATTTTCCTTGTTAATGGAATCTAAAAAGATGTACAACTTAGTAGTTTCGCTTTTTTTCTAAAGTAGTTTGATTAGAAAACAAACATCGTCATTACCAAACACTGTACTATGTGAAATAAGCTAGTTCGGTTCTAGGAATCACTTGCTTTCCTACGAATTAGTTTGCGTGCAGCAAGTTCAAACTTTCCTTGTTAATGTAACCCAAAAAGATGTACAAATTAGTGGATTGGCCTGATTTATACACTAGGTGGTTTAGAAAACAAACATCTTCATTCCCGAACCCACTACTGTGTCAAATAAGCTAGTTTGGTTCTAGGAATCAGTTGCTTTCCTACGAAGAAGGTTGAGTGCAGCAAGATCGATGTTTCCTTGTTTGTGTAATCTAACAAGATGTACAAATTACAAGTTTCGCCTCATTTGTACACTACTTTGTTTAGAAAACAAACATATTCTTGCCCAACACTCTACTGTGTGAAATTTACTAGTTCGGTTCTAGGAATCAGTTGCTTTCCTACGACGAAGGTTGAGTAGAGCAAGTTCAATCTTTCCTTTTTTTGTAAGCTAACAAGATGTACAAATTACAAGTTTCTCTTGATTTCTAAACTACCTTGTTTAGTAAACCAACATATTCATTGCCCAACACTGTACTGTGTGAAGTAAGCTAGTTCGGTTGTAAGAATCAGTTTCTTTCGATGAAGAAGGTTGAGTGCAGCAAGTTCAAACTTTTCCTAGTTTGTGTAATCTAAGAAGATGTAACAGTTAGTAGATTCACCTCATTTCTAAAGAAGTTTGTTTAGAAAACAAACATCTTCATTGCCGAACACTGTACTGTGTGAAATAAGCTAGTTCGGTTCTAGGAATCAGTTCCTTTCCTACGAAAAAGGTTGAGTGCAGCAAGTTAAAACTTTCCTGGTTTGTGTAATGTAACAGGATGTACAACGTAGTAGTTTTGCTTCATTTCTAAACCAGTTTGTTTAGAAAACATTTTCCTTGCGGAACACTGCATTTTGTGAAGTAAGCTTCTTCGGTTCTAGGAATCAATTTCTTTTTGACGAATCTGGTTGAGTGCAGTAAGTTAAAACTTTCCTTGTTAATGTAATCTATACAGATATACAACTTAGTAGATTGGCCTCATTTCTACAGTAGGTTGTTTAAAAAACAAACATCTTCATTCCCGAACTCTGTACTGTGTGAAATAAGCTAGTTTGGTTCTAGGATTCAGTTGCTTTCCTACGATGATGGTTGAGTTCAGCAACTTCAATCTTTCTTTTTGTGTAATGTCACAGGATATACAACTTAGTAGATTTGATTCATTTCTAAAGTAGTTTGTTTAGAAAACTAACATCTTAATTGCTTAACACTGCACTGTGTGAAATAAGCTAGTGCGGTTCTAGGAATCAGTTGCTTTCCCTACGAAGAAGGTTGAGTGCACCAAGTTCAAACGTTCCTTGTTAATGTAATCTAAAAAGATGTACAACTTAGTAGATTCGCCTCATTTCTAAAGTAGTTGGTTTAGAAAACAAACATGTTCATTCGAACCCTGTACTGTGTGAAATAAGCCAGTTCGGTCATGGAATCAGTTGCTTTCCTACGAAGAAGGTTGATTGCAGCAAGTTCAAACTTTCCTTGTTTGTGTAATGTAACAGGATGTACAACTTAGTAGATTTGGTTCATTTCTAAAGTAGTTTGTTTAGAAAACAAACATCTTCAGTGCGAACACTGTACTGTGTGAAATAAGCTAGGTCGGTTCTAGGAAAAAGTTACTTTCCTAAGAGGATGGTTGAGTGCACCAAGTTCAAACTTTTCCTGTTTGTGTAATGTCACAGGATGTACAACTTTGTAGATTCACTTCATTTCTAAAGTAGTTTATTTAGAAAACAAATATCTTCATTGCCAAACACTATGCTTTGTGAAATAACTTAGTTTGGTTATAGGAATCAGTTGCTTTCCTAAGAGGATGGTTGAGTGCAGCAAGTTCAAACTTCTCCTGTTTGTGAAATGTCACAGGATGTACAACTTTGTAGATTCACTTCATTTCTAAAGTAGTTTGTTTAAAAACAAATATCTTCATTGCCGAACATTGTGCTGTGTGAAATAAGCTAGTTTGGTTCTAGGAATCAGTTTCTACTATGAAGATGGTTGAGTGCAGCAAGTTCAAACTTTCCTTGTTAATGTAATGTAAAAGGATGTACAACATAGTAGATTCGCCTCATTTGTAAAGTAGTTTGTTGAGAAAACAAACATCTTCATTCCCGAACACTGTACTGTGTGAAATAATTAGTTCGGTTCTAGGAATCTGTTGCTTTCCTCTGAGAAGATGGTTGAGTGCAGCAAGTTCAAACTTTCCTTTTTAATGTAATCTAAAAGATGTACAATTGAGTAGTTTCACTTCATTTCTAAACTAGTTTGTTTAGAAAACAAACATCTTCATTTCCCAACATTGTACTTTGTGAAATAAGTAATTTCGGTTCTAGGAATCATTTGCTTTCTTGAAGATGGTTGGGTGCAGCAAGTTCAAACTTTCCTTGTTAATGGAATCCAACAAGATGTACAACTTACAAGTTTGGCTTCATTTCTAAAGTAGTTTGTTTAGAAAACAAACATTCATTGGAAACACTGTACTATGTGAAATAAGCTAGTTCGGTTCTAGGAATCAGTTTCTTTCCTACGAAGATGGTTGAGTTCAGCAAGTTCAAACTTTCCTTGTTAATGTAATCTAAAAGATGTACAACTTAGTGGATTGGCCTCATTTGTACAGTAGTTTGTTTAGAAAACAAACATCTTCATTCCCGAACCCACTACTGTGTCAAATAAGCTAGTTCAGTTCTAGGAATCAGTTGCTTTCTACGAAGAAGGTTGAGTGCAGCAAGTTCAAACTTTCCTAGTTTGTGTAATCTAACAAGATGTACAAGTTAAGTTTCGCCTCAATTGTAAAGTAGTATGTTTAGAAAACAAACATATTCATTCCCAAACCCTGTACTGGGTGAAATTTACTAGTTCGGTTCTAGAAAATCAGTTGCTTTCCTACGAAGAAGGTGGAGTGCAGCAAGTTCAAACTTTCCTTCTTTTTGTAATGCTAACAAGATGTACAAATCACAAGTTTCTCTTCATTTCTAAAGTAGTTTGTTTAGTAAACAAACATCTTCATTGCCCAACACTGTACTGTGTGAAATAAGCTAGTTTGGTTCTAGGAATCAGTTTCTTTCCCTGAAGATGGTTGAGTGCATAAGTTCAAACTTTTCTTGTTTGTGTAATGTCACAAGATGTACAACAGTTAGTAGATTCACTTCATTTCTAAAGTAGTTTGTTTAGAAAACAAAATCTTCATTGCCGAACACTGTACTGTGTGAAATAAGCTAGTTCGGTTCTAGGAATCAGTTGCTTTCCTGTGAAAAAGTTGAGTCCAGCAAGTTCAAACTTTCCTGGTTTGTGTAATGTAACAGGATGTACAACTTAGTAGTTTTGCTTCATTTCTAAACCAGTTTGTTTAGAAAACAAACATTTTCATTGCTGAACACTGCATTTTGTGAAGTAAGCTTGTTCGGGTTCTAGGAATCAGTTTCTTTTTGTGAATCTGGTTGAGTGCAGTAAGTTAAAACTTTCCGTGTTAATGTAATCTAAAAGATGTACAAATTAGTAGATTGGCCTCATTTCTACAGTAGGTTGTTTTAAAAACAAACATCTTCATTCCCGACTCTGTACTGTGTGAAATAAGCTAGTTTGGTTCTAGGATTCAGTTGCTTTCCTACGATGATGGTTGAGTTCAGCAAGTTCAATCTTTTCTTTTGTGTAATGTCACAGGATATACAACTTAGTAGATTTGATTCATTTCTAAAGTAGTTTGTTTAGAAAACTAACATCTTAATTGCTTAACACTGCACTGTGTGAAATAAGCTAGTGCGGTTCTAGGAATCAGTTGCTTTCCTACGAAGAAGGTTGAGTGCACCAAGTTCAAACGTTCCTTGTTAATGTAATCTAAAAAAGATGTACAACTTAGTAGATTCGCCTCATTTCTAAAGTAGTTGGTTTAGAAAACAAACATGTTCATTCAACCCTGTACTGTGTGAAATAAGCCAGTTCGGTCATGGAATCAGTTGCTTTCCCCTACGAAAAGGTTGATTGCAGCAAGTTCAAACTTTCCTTGTTTGTGTAATGTAACAGGATGTACAACTTAGTAGATTTGGTTCATTTCTAAAGTAGTTTGTTTAGAAAACAAACATCTTCAGTGCGAACACTGTACTGTGTGAAATAAGCTAGGTCGGTTCTAGGAAAAGTTACTTTCTAAGAGGATGGTTGAGTGCACCAAGTTCAAACTTTTCCTGTTTGTGTAATGTCACAGGATGTACAACTTTGTAGATTCACTTCATTTCTAAAGTAGTTTATTTAGAAAACAAATATCTTCATTGCCAAACACTATGCTTTGTGAAATAACTTAGTTTGGTTATAGGAATCAGTTGCTTTCCTAAGAGGATGCTTGAGTGCAGCAAGTTCAAACTTCTCCTGTTTGTGAAATGTCACAGGATGTACAACTTTGTAGATTCACTTCATTTCTAAAGTAGTTTGTTTAAAAAACAAATATCTTCATTGCCGAACACTATGCTGTGTGAAATAAGCTAGTTTGGTTCTAGGAATCAGTTGCTACTACGAAGAAGGTTGAGTGAAGCAAGTTCAAACTTTCCTTGTTTGTGTAATGTAACAGGATGTACAACATAGTAGATTCGCCTCATTTGTAAAGTAGTTTATTGAGAAAACAAACATCTTCATTGCCGAACACTGTACTGTGTGAAATAATTAAATTCGGTTCTAGGAATCTGTTTCCTTTCTACGAAGATGGTTGAGCGCAGCAAGTTCAAACTTTCCTTTTTAATGTAATCTAAAAAGATGTACAACTGAGTAGATTCGCCTCATTTCTAAAGTAGTTTGTTTAGAAAACAAACATCTTCCTTACCGAACACTGTACTTTGTGAAATGAGCTATTTCGGTTCTAGGAATCACTTGCTTTCCTACGAAGAAGGTTGAGTGCAGAAAGTTCAAACTTTCCTTGTTTATGTAATCCAACAAAATGTACACATTACAACTTTGGCTTCATTTCTAAACTACTTTGTTTAGAAAACAAACATTCATTGGAAACACTGTACTGTGTGAAGTAAGCTAGTTCGGTTCTAGGAATCAGTTTCTTTTAGACGAAGATGGTTGAGTTCAGCAAGTTCAAACTTTCCTTGTTAATGTAATCTACAAAAATGTACAACTGAGGAGATTCGCCTCATTTGTAAAGTAGTTTGTTGAGAAAAACAAACATCTTCATTGCGAACATTGTATTGCGGTGTGAAATAAGCTAGTTCAGCTCTAGGAATCAGTTGCTTTCTACGAAGAAGGTTGTGTGCAGCAAGTTCAAACTTTCCTAGTTTGTGTAATCTAACAAGATGTACAAGTTAGTAGATTCGCCTCAATTCTAAAGTAGTATGTTTAGAAAACAAACATCGTCATTCCCAAACCCTGTACTGGGTGAAATAAGCTAGTTCGGTTCTAGAAATCAGTTGCTTTCCCTGAAGAAGGTGGAGTGCAGCAAGTTCAAACTTTCCTTCTTTGTATAATGCAATAGGATGTACAACTCAGTAGATTCGCTTCATTTCTAAAGTAGTTTTGTTAAAAACAAACATCTTCACTGCTGAACACTGTACTGTGTGAAATAACCTAGTTTGGTTCTAGGAATCAGTTGCTTTCCTCGACGATGGTTGAGTGCATAAGTTCAGACTTTTCTTGTTTGTGTAATGTCACAAGATGTACAACTTAGTAGATTTGCTTCATTTCTAAAGTAGTTTGTTTGAAAACAAAATCTTCATTGCCGAACACTATACTGTGTGAAATAAGCTAATTCAGTTCTAGGAATCAGTTGCTTTCCTGTGAAAAAGTTGAGTCAGCAAGTTCAAACTTTCCTGGTTTGTGTAATGTAACAGGATGTGCAACTTAGTAGTTTCGCTTCATTTCTAAAGCATTTTGTTTAGAAAACAAACATCTTCATTGCTGAACACTGTACTGTGTGAAGTAGTAAGCTGTTCGGTTCAGGAATCAGTTTCTTTTTTTGAAGATGGTAGAGTGTAGCAAGTTCAAACTTTCCGTGTTAATGTTATCTAAAAGATGTACAAATTAGTAGATTGGCCTCATTTCTACAGTAGGTTGTTTACAAAACAAACATCTTGATTCCCGAACACTGTACTGTGTGAAATAAGCTAGTTTGGTTCTAGGAATCAGTTGCTTTCCTCCAAAGACGTTTCAGTACAGCAAGTTCAATCTTTCCTTGTTTCTGTAAGCTAACAAGATGTACAAATTACAAGTTTTGCTTCATTTCTAAACTACTTTGTTTAGTAAACAAACATATTCATTGCCCAACACTGTACTGTGTGAAGTTGGCTAGTTCGGTTCTAAGAATAAGTTTCTTTTCGAGAAGGTGGTTGAGGGCAGCAAGCTCAAACTTTCCTTGTTAATGTAATCTAAAATCAAAAAAGATGTACAAGTTAGTAGATTCGCCTCATTTCTACAGTACGTTGTTTAGAAAAGAAACATCTTCATTCCGGAACACTGTATTGTGTGAAATAAGCTAGTTCGAATTGACGATTTAGTTGATTTCCTACGAAGAGGGTTGAGTGCAGCAAGTTCAAACTTTCCTTGTTGGTGGAATCTTACAAGACGTACAATTTAGTAGATTCGCTTCATTTCTAAAGTAGTTTGTTTAGAACAAACAACACTGTACTGTGTGAGGTAAGCCACTTCGGTTCTAGGAATCAGTTTCTTTTCGACGAAGATGGTTCAGTGCAACAAGTTCAAACTTTCCTTGTTAATGTAATCTAAAAAGATGTACAACTTATTAGATTCACCTCGTTTCAAAAGTACTATGTTTATAAAACAAACATCTTCATTACCGAACACTGTACTGTGTGAAATTAACTAGTTCGGTTCTAGGAATCACTTGCTTTCCTACGAAGAATGTTGAGTGCAGCAAGTTCAAACTTTCCTCGTTAATGTAATCTAAAAATATGTACAACTTAGTAGATTGGCCTCATTTCTACAGTAGGTTGTTTAGAAAACAAACATCTTCATTCCCGAACACTGTACTGTGTGAAATAAGCTAGTTTGCTTCTAGGAATGAGTTGTTTTCCTCCAAAGAAGGTTCAGTACAGCAAGTTCAAACTTTCCATGGTTGTGTAAGCGAGCTAGAGGTACAAATTACAAGTTTCGCTTCATTTCTGAACTACTTTGTTTAGTAAACATACATATTCAATGCCCAATACTGTACTGTGTGAAGTAAGCTAGTTCGGTTTTAAGAATCAGTTTCTTTTTAATGAAGAACGTTGAGTGCAGCAAGTTTAAACTTTCCTTGTTAATGCAATCAAAAAAGATGTACAACTTAGTACATTCACCTCATTTGTAAAATAGTTTGTTGAGAAAACAAACATCTTTATTGCCCAACACTGTACTGTGTGAAGTAAGCTACTTCAGTTCTAGGAATCAGTTTCATATGGACGAAGATTGGTGAGTGTAGCAAGTTGAAACTTTCTTTGTTAAAGTATTCTAAAAAGATGTACAACTTAGTAGATTCACCTCATTTATAAGTATTGTGTTGAGAAAACAAACATTTTCATTGCCGAACATTGTATTGTGTGAAACAAGCTAGTTCACTTCTAGGAATCAGTTGCTTTCATACGAAGAAGGTTGAGTGCAGCAAGTTCAAACTTTCTTAGTTTGTGTTCTAACAAGATGTACCAGTTAGTACATTCGCCTCATTTGTAAAGTACTTTGTTTAAAAACAAACATCTTCATTGCCGAACAGTATACTGTGTGAAATAAGCTAGTTCGGTTCTAGGAATCAGTTTCTTTTCTACGAAGATGATTGAGTGCAGCAACTTGAAAATTTCCTTGTTAATGTAATCTAAAAATATGTACAACTTAGTAGATTTGCCTTATTTGTAAAGTAGTTTTTTAAGAAAACAAACATCTTTATTGCCCAACACTGTACTGTGTGAAGTAAGCTACTTTGGTTCTAGGAATCACTTCCTTTTCGACGAAGATGGTTGAGTGCAGCAAGTTCAAAATTTCCTTGTTAAAGTAGTCTAAAAATATGTAAAACTTAGTAGATTCGCCTCATTTGTAAAGTAGTTTATTGAGAAAACAAACCTCTTCATTGCCGAACAATGTACTGTGTGAAATAAGCTAGTTCAGTTCAAGGAATAAGTTTCTTTTCTACGAAGTTGGTTGAGTGCAGCAAGTGCAAACTTTCCTAGTTTGTGTAATCTAATGAGATGTACAAGATAGTAGATTCGCCTCATTTCTAAAGTAGTTTGTTTAGAAAACAAACATCTTAATTAGCGAACCATGTACTGTGTGAAATAAGCTAGTTCGATTCTAAGAATCAGTCTCTTTTTGCAAAGATGGTTGAGTGCAGCAAGTTCAAAATTTCTTTGTTAATGTAATCTAAAAAGATGTACAATTTAGTAGATTCGCCTCATGTGTAAAGTAGTTTGTTGAGAAAACAAACATCTTCATTGCCAAATATTGTACTGTGTGAAATAAGCTAGTTTGGTTCTAGGAATCAGTTGCTTTGCTACAAAGAAGGTTGAGTGCAGTAAGTTCAAACTTTCCTTGTTTGTGTAATTAACAAAGGTGCAAGTTAGTAGATTCGCCTCATTTTAGTTTGTTGAGAAAACAAAATCTTTATTGCCCAACATTACTAGGTAGGAATCAGTTTCTTTTTGATGAAGATGGTTAGTGCAGGAAGTTCAAACTTTCCTTGTTAATGTAATCTAAAAAGATGTACAACTTATTAGATTCGCCTCATTTGTAAAGTAGTTTGTGGAGAAAACAAACATCTTCATTGCAGTACATTGTGTGAAATAAGCTAGTTCGGTTCTAGGAATCAGTTTCTTTTCTATGAAGATGGTTGAGTGCATCAAGTTCAAACTTTCCTTGTTAATGTAATCTAAAAAGATGTACAACTTAGTAGATTCGCCTCATTTGTAAAGTAGTTTGTTGAGAAAACAAACATCTTCATTGCCAACATTGTACTGTGTGAAATAAGTTATTTCGGTTCTAGGAATCAGTTGTGTTGAGTGAAAGTTCAAACTTTCTTCTTGTTAATGTAATCTAACAAGATGTAAATAAGCTAGTTGGTTCTCAGTAAAGTAGTTTGTTTAGAAAACAAACATCTTCTTTTCACTGTACTGTGTGAAGATAGTTGTTCTAGGCATCAAGTTCTTTTCCTTGTTCATGTAATCTAGAAAGATGTACAACTTAGTAGAGCCTCATTTGTAAAGTAGTTTGTTGAGAAACAAACATCTTTATTACCCAACATTGTACTGTGTGAATGTTCTAGGAATCAGTTGCTTTTTGAAGAAGATGGTTGTGCAAGTTCAAACTTTCCTTGTTAATGTAATCTAAAAGATGTACAACTTAGTAGATTCGCCTCATTTGTAAAGTAGTTTGTGGAGAAAACAAACATCTTCATCGCCGAACATTGTACAGTGTGTGAAATAAGCTAGTTCGGTTCTAGGAATCAGTTTCTTTTCTACGAAGATAGTTGAGTGCATCAAGTTCAAAGGTCCTTGTTCATGTAATCTAGAACGATGTACAACTTAGTAGATTCGCCTCATTTGTAAAGTAGTTTGTTGAGAATACAAACATCTTCATTACGAAGACTGTACTATGTGAAATAAGCTAGTTCGGTTCTAGGAATCACTTGCCTTCCTACAAAGAAGGTTGTGTGCAGCAAGTTCAAACTTTGCTAGTTTGTGTAAAATAACAAGATGTACAAGTTAGTAGATTCGCCTCATTTCTAAAGTAGTTTCTTTAGAAAACAAACATCTTCATTACTAAACACTGTACTGCGTGAAATAAGGTATTCGGTTCTTGGAATCAGTTGCCTTCTTACAAGGAAGGTTGAGTGCAGCAAGTTCAAAGTTTCCCTGTTAATGTAATCTAAAAGATGCACAACTTAGTAGATTCGTCTCATTTCTAAAGTAGTTTGTTTAGAAAACAAACATCTTCATTACTGAACACTATACTATGTGAAAGAAACTGGTTCGGTTCTAGGAATCACTTCCTTTCCTATGAAGATGGTTGAGTGCATCAAGATCAAACTGTCCTTGTTAATGTAATCAAAAAGATGTCCAAGTTAGTAGATTCGCCTCATTTGTAAAGTAGTTTGTTGAGAAAACAAACCTCTTCATTGCCAAACATTGTACTTTGTGTGAAATAAGCTTGTTCGGTTCTAGGAATCAGTTCCTTTCCTACAAAGAAAGTTGAGTGTAGCAAGTTCAAACTTTCCTTGTTAATGTATTCTAAAAAAGATGTACAACTTAGTAGATTCGCCTCATTTCTAAAGGAGTTTGGTTAGAAAACAAACATCTTCATTACCGAACACTGTACTATGTGAAATAAGCTAGTTCGGTTCTAGAAATCACTTGCCTTCCTAGAAAGAAGGTTGAGTGCAGCAAGTTCAAACTTTCTAGTTTGTGTAATCTGACAAGATGTACAAGTTAGTAGATTGGCCTCATTTCTAAAGTAGTTTCTTTAGAAAACAAACATCTTCAGTAATGAACATTGTCCTGTGTGAAATAAGTTAATTCGGTTCTAGGAATCAGTTTCATTTCTACGAAGATGGTTGAGTGCAGCAAGTTCAAACTTTCCTTGTTAATGTAATCTTAAAAGATGTCCAAGTTAGTGGATTCGCCTCATTTGTAAAGTAGTTTGTTGAGAAAACAAACATCTTCATTGCCGAACATTGTACTGTGTGAAATAAGCTAATTCGGTTCTAGGAATCACTTGCTTTCCTACAAAGAAGGTTGAGTGCAGCAAGTTCAAACTTTCCTAGTTTGTGTAATCTATCAAGATGTACAAATTAGTAGATTCGCCTCATTTCTAAAGTAGTTTCTTTAGAAAACAAACATCTTCAGTACTGGACACTGTACTATGTGAAATAAGTTAATTCAGTTCTAGGAATCAGTTGCCTTCCTACAAAGAAGGTTGAGTGCAGCAAGTTCAAACTTTCCTAATTTGTGTAATCTAACAAGATGTACAAGTTAGTAGATTCGCCTCATTTCTAAAGTAGTTTCTTTAGAAAACAAACATCTTCATTACCGGACACTGTACTATGTGAAATAAGCTAATTCAGTTCTAGGAATGAGTTTCCTTCCTACGAAGAAGGTTGAGTGCAGCAAGTTCAAACTTTCCTAGTTTGTGTAATCTAACAAGATGTACAAGTTAGCAGATTTGCCTCATTTCTAAAGTAGTTTCTTTAGAAAACAAACATCTTCAGTACTGAAAACTATACTGTGTGAAATAAGTTAATTCAGTTCTAGGAATCAGTTGCTTTCCTACAAAGAAGGTTGAGTGCAGGAAGTTCAAACTTTCCCTGTTAATGTAATCTAAAAAGATGAACAACTCAGTAGATTCATCTCATTTCTAAAGTAGTTTGTTTAGAAAACAAACATCTTCATTACCCAACACTATACTATGTGAAATAAACTAGATCGGTTTTCGGAATCACTTGCATTCCTACGAAGAAGGTTGAGTGCAGCAAGTTGAAACTTTCCTAGTTTGTGTAATCTAACAACATGTCCAAGGTAGTAGATTCGCCTCATTGGTAAAGTAGTTTGTTGAGAAAACAAACATCTTCCTTACCGAACACTGTACTATGTGAAATAACCTAGTTCGGTTCTAGGAATCACTTGCCTTCCTACGAAGAAGGTTGAGTGCAGCAAGTTCAAACTTTCCTAGTTTGTGTAATCTAACAAGATGTACAAATTAGTAGATTTGCCTCATTTCTAAAGGAGTTAATTTAGAAAACAAACATCTTCAGTACTGAACACTATACTGTGTGAAATAAGTTAATTCTGTTCTAGGAATCAGTTACTCTCCTCCAAAGTAGGTTGAGTGCAGCAAGTTCAAACTTTCCCTGTTAATGTAATCAAAAAAGATGCACAGCTTAGTAGATTCATCTCATTTCTAAAGTAGTTTGTTTAGAAAACAAACATCTTCATTACCTAACACTACACTATGTGAAATAAACTAGATCGGTTTTAGGAATCACTTGCTTTCCTACAAAGAAGGTTGAGTGCAGCAAGTTGAAACTTTCCTAGTTTGTGTTATCTAACAAGATGTCCAAGTTAGTGGATTCGCCTCATTTGTAAAGTAGTTTGTTGAGAAAACAAACATCTTCATTACCGAACATTGTACTGTGTGAAATAAGCTCATTGGGTCTAGGAATCTGTTGCATTCCTACAAAGAAGGTTTCAGTGCAGCAAGTTCAAACTTTCCCTATTAATGTAATCTAAAAGATGTACAACTTAGTAGATTCACCTCATTTCCCAAAGTACTTTACATAGAAAACAAAATCTTCATTACTGATCACTGTACTGTGTGAAATAAGTTAATTAGGTTCTAGGAATCAGTTTCCTTTCTCACGAAGATGGTTGAGTTCAGCAGTTCAAACTTTCCTTGTTAATGTAATCTAAAAAGATGTCCAAGTTAGTAGATGCACCTCATTTGTAAAGTAGTATGTTGAGAAAACAAACATCTTCATTGCCGAACATTGTACTGTGTGAAATAAGCTAATTCGGTTGTAGGAATCAGTTGCTTTCCTACGAAGAAGGTTGAGTGCAGCAAGTTGAAACTTTCCTAGTTTGTGTAATCTAACAAGATGTCCAAGTTAGTAGATTGGCCACATTTGTAAAGTAGTTTGTGTAGAAAACAAACATCTTCATTACCCAACACTATACTATGTGAAATAAACTAGATCGGTTTTAGGAATCACTTGCTTTCCTACGAAGAAGGTTGAGTGCAGCAAGTTGAAACTTTCCTAGTTTGTGTAATCTAACAAGATGTCCAAGTTAGTAGATTCGCCTCATTTGTAAAGTAGTTTGTTGAGAAAACAAACATCTTCCTTACCGAACACTGTACTATGTGAAATAACCTAGTTCGGTTCTAGGAATCACTTGCCTTCCTACGAAGAAGGTTGAGTGCAGCAAGTTCAAACTTTTCTAGTTTGTGTAATCTAACAAGATGTACAAATTAGTAGATTTGCCTCATTTCTAAAGGAGTTAATTTAGAAAACAAACATCTTCAGTACTGAACAATATACTGTGTGGAATAAGTTAATTCGGTTCTAGGAATCAGTTGCTCTCCTCCAAATTAGGTTGAGTGCAGCAAGTTCAAACTTTCCCTGTTAATGTAATCAAAAAAGATGCACAACTTAGTAGATTCATCTCATTTCTAAAGTAGTTTGTTTAGAAAACAAACATCTTCATTACCCAACATTATACTATGTGAAATAAACTAGATCGGTTTTAGGAATCACTTGCTTTTCTACGAAGAAGGTTGAGTGCAGCAAGTTGAAACTTTCCTAGTTTGTGTTATCTAACAAGATGTCCAAGTTAGTAGATTCGCCTCATTTGTAAAGTAGTTTGTTGAGAAAACAAACATCTTCATTGCCAAACATTGTACTGTGTGAAATAAGCTCATTGGGTCTAGGAATCAGTTGCATTCCTACAAAGAAGCTTCAGTGCAGCAAGTTCAAACTTTCCCTATTAATGTAATCTAAAAAGATGCACAACTTAGTAGATTCGCCTCATTCCTAAAGTACTTTACATAGAAACCCAAATCTTCATTACTGATCACTGTACTGTGTGAAATAAGTTAATTCGGTTCTAGGAATCAGTTTTCCTTTCTCGAAGATGGTTGAGTTCAGCAAGTTCAAACTTTCCTTGTTAATGTAATCTAAAAAGATGTCCAAGTTAGTAGATGCACCTCATTTGTAAAGTAGTTTGTTGAGAAAACAAACATCTTCATTGCCGAACATTGTACTGTGTGAAATAAGCTAATTAGGTTGTAGGAATCAGTTGCTTTCCTACAAAAAAGTTGAGTGCAGCAAGTTCAAACTTTCCTTGTTAATGTATTCTAAAAAGATGCACAACTTAGTAGATTCACCTCATTTCTAAAGTAGTTTGTTTAGAAAACTAACATATTCATTAACGAACACTGTACTATGTGAAATACGCTAGTTCGGTTCTAGGAATCACATGCCTTCCTATGAAGAAGGTTGAGTGCAGCAAGTTCAAACTTTCCTTGTTAATGTAATCTAAAAACATGCACAACTTAGTAGATTCGCCTCATTTCTAAAGGAGTTTGGTTAGAAAACAAACATCTTCATTACCGAACACTGTACTATGTGAAATAAGCTAGTTCGGTTCTAGGAATCACTTGCCTTCCTACGAAGAAGGTTGAGTGCAGCAAGTTAAAACTTTCCTAGTTTGTGTAATCTGACAAGATGTACAAGTTAGTAGATTCGCCTCATTTCTAAGGTAGTTTCTTTAGACAACAAACATCTTCAGTAATGAACACTGTCCTGTGTGAAATAAGTTAATTCGGTTCTAGGAGCCAGTTTCATTTCTACGAAGATGGTTGATTTTAGCAAGGTCAAATTTCCTTGTTCATGTAATCTTAAAAGTTGTCCAAGTTAGTGGATTTGCCTCATTTGTAAAGTAGTTTGTTGAGAAAACAAACGTCTTCTTTGCCTAACATTGTACTGTGTGAAATAAGCTCATTCGGTTCTAGGAATCAGTTGCTTTCCTACAAAGAAGGTTGAGTGCAGCAAGTTCAAACTTTCCTTGTTAATGAAATCTGAAAAGATGCACAACTTAGTAGATTCGCCTCATTTCTAAAGTCGTTTGTTTAGAAAACAAACATCTTCATTACCGAAGACTGTACTATGTGAAATAAGCTAGTTCGGTTCTAGGAATCACTTGCCTCCCTACGAAGAAGGTTGAGTGCAACAAGTTCAAACTTTCCTTGTTAATGTAATCAAAAAGATGTCCAAGTTAGTAGATTCGCCTCATTTGTAAAGTAGTTTGTTGAGAGAACAAACCTCTTCACTGCCAAACATTGTACTGTGTGAAATAAGCTAGTGCGGTTCTAGGAATCAGTTGCTTTCCTACAAAGAAAGTTGAGTGCAGCAAGTACAAACTTTCCTTGTTAATGTATTCTAAAAAGATGCACAACTTAGTAGATTCGCCTCATTTCTAAAGGAGTTTGGTTAGAAAACAAACATCTTCATTACCGAACACTGTACTATGTGAAATAAGCTAGTTCAGTTCTAGGAATCACTTGCCTTCCAACAAAGAAGGTTGAGTGCAGCAAGTTCAAACTTTCCTAGTTTGTGTAATCTGACAAGATGTACAAGTTAGTAGATTCGCCTCATTTCTAAAGTAGTTTCTTTAGACAACAAACATCTTCAGTAATGAACACTGTACTGTGTGAAATAAGTTAATGCGGTTCTAGTAGCCAGTTTCATTTCTACGAAGATGGTTGAGTTTAGCAAGGTCAAACTTTCCTTGTTAATGTAATCTTAAAAGTTGTCCAAGTTAGTGGATTCACCTCATTTGTAAAGTAGTTTGTTGAGAAAACATACATCTTCATTGCCGAACTTTGTACTGTGTGAAATAAGCTAATTCGGTTCGAGGAATCAGTTGCTTTCCTACAAAGAAGGTTGAGTGCAGCAAGTTCAAACTTTCCTTTTTTGTGTAATCTATCAAGATGTACAAATTAGTAGATTTGCCTCATTTCTAAAGTAGTTTCTTTAGAAAACAAACATCTTCAGTACCGCACACTGTACTGTGTGAAATAAGTTAATTCAGTTCTAGGAATGAGTTTCCTTTCTACGAAGAAGGTTGAGTGCAACAAGTTATAACTTTCCTAGTTTGTGTAATCTAACAAGATGTAGAAGTTAGCAGATTCGCCTCATTTCTAAAGTAGTTTCTTTAGACAACAAACATCTTCAGTACTGAAAACTGTACTGTGTGAAATAAGTTAATTCAGTTCTAGGAATCAGTTGCTTTCCTACAAAGAAGGTTGAGTGCAGGAAGTTCAAACTTTCCCTGTTAATGTAATCAAAAAAGATGCACAACTTAGTAGATTCGCCTCATTTCTAAAGTAGTTTGTTTACAAAACAAACCTCTTCATTACCGAACACTGTACTATGTGAAATACGCTAGTTCGGTTCTAGGAATCCCTTGCCTTCCTACGAAGAAGGTTGAGTGTAGCAAGTTCAAACTTTCCTAGTTTGTGTAATCTGTCAAGATGTACAAGTTAGTAGATTCGCCTCATTTCTAAGGTAGTTTCTTTAGACAACAAACATCTTCAGTACTGAACACTGTCCTGTGTGAAATAAGTTAATTCGGTTCTAGGAGCCAGTTTCATTTCTACGAAGATGGTTTGAGTTAAGCAAGATCAAACTTTCTTGTTAATGTAATCTTAAAAGTTGTCCAAGTTAGTTGATTCCCCTCATTTGTTAAGCAGTTTGTTGAGAAAACAAACATCTTCATTACCGAACACTGTACTATGTGAAATAAGCCAGTTCGGTTGTAGGAATCACTTGCTTTCCTACGAAGAAGGTTGAGTGCAGCAAGTTCAAACTTTCCTAGTTTGTGTAATCTAACAAGATGTACAAGTTAGTAGATTCGCTTCACTTCCAAAGTAGTTTGTTTAGTAAACTAACATCTTCATTTCGAACATTGTAATGTGGGAAATAAGCTGCTTTAGTTCTAGGAATCAGTTGGTTTTCGTACAAAGAAGATTGAGTGCAGCAAGATCAAACTTTCCTAGTATGTGAAATCTAACAAGATGTCCAAGTTAGTCGATTCACCTCATTTGTAAACTAGTTTGTTGAGAAAACAAACGTCTTCTTTGCCGAACATCGTACTGTGTGAAATAAGCCAATTCGGTTCTAGGAATCAGTTGCTTTCCTACAAAGAAAGTTGAGTGGCGCAAGTTCAAACTTTCCTAGTTAATGTAATCGAAAAAGATGCATAACTTAGTAAATTCGCCTCATTTCTAAAATACTTTGTTTAGAAAACAAACATCTTCATTACCCTACACTGTACTACGTGAAATAAGATAGTTCGGTTCTAGGAATCAGTTGCTTTCCTTCGAAGAAGGTCGAGTGCAGCAATTTCAAACTTTCCCAGTTTGTGTAATCTAACAAGATGTACAAGTTAGTAGGTTCGCCTCATTTGTAAAGTAGATTCTTGAGAAAACAAACATCTTCATTGGCGAACATTTTACTGTGTGAAATAAGCTTATTCGGTTCTAGGAATCAGTTGCTTTCCTACAAAGAAGGTTGAGTGCAGCAAGTTCAAACTTTCCCTGTTAATGTAATCTCAAAAGATGCACAACTTAGTAGATTCGCCTCATTTCTAAAGTAGTTTGTTTAGAAAACAAACATCTTCATTACCGAACACTGTACTGTGTGAAATAAGCTTGTTCGGTTCTATGAATCACTTACTTTCCTACGAAGAAGGTTGAGTTCGGCAAGTTCAACCTTTGCTCTTTTGTGTAATCTAACAAGAGGTACAAATTAGTAGATTCACCTCATTACTAATGTAGTTTCTTTAGAAAACAAAAATCTTCAGTACCGAACAGTGTACTGTGTGAAATAAGTTAATTCGGTTCTAGGAATCAGTTTCCTTTCTACGAAGAAGGTAGAGTGCAGCAAGTTCAACCTTTCCTAATTTGTGTAATCAAACAAGATGTACAAGTTAGTAGATTCGCCTCATTTCTAATATAGTTTCTTTAGAGAACAAAAATCATCATCAGTACCGAACACTGTACTGTGTGAAATAAGTTAATTCGGTTCTAGGAATCAGTTGCTTTCCTCCAAAGAAGGTTGAGTGCAGCAAGTTCAAACTTTCCCTGTAAATGTAATCTAAAAGATGCACAACTTAGTAGATTCGCCTCATTTCAAAAGTAGTTTGTTTAGAAAACAAACATCTTCATTACCAAACACTATACTATGTGAAATAAACTAGTTCGGTTCTAGGTATCACTTGCTTTCCTATGAAGAAGGTTGAGTGCAGCAAGTTGAAACGTTCCTAGTTTGTGTAATCTAACAAGATGTCTAAGTTAGTAGATTGGCCTCATTTGTAAAGTAGCTTGTTGAGAAGAGAAACATCTTCATTGCGAACATTGCACTGTGTGAAATAAGCTAATTCGGTTCTAGGAATCACTTTCCTTCCTACAAAGAAGGTTGAGTGCAGCAAGTTCAAACTTTCCCTGTTAATGTACTCTAAAAAAGATTCACAACTTAGTAGATTCGCCTCATTTCTAAAGTAGTTTGTTTAGAAAAAAACATCTTCATTACCGAACACTATAGTATGTGAAATAAACTAGTTCGGTTCTAGGAATCACTTGCTTTCCTACGAAGAAGGTTGAGTGCAGAAAGTTCAAACTTTCCTTGTTAATGTAATCCAAAAAGATTTCCAAGTTAGTAGATTCGACTCATTTGTAAAGTAGTTTGATGAGAAAACAAACATCTTCATTGCTGAACATTGTACTGTGTATAATAAGCGAATTCAGTTGTAGGAATCAGTTGCTTTCCTACAAAGAAGGTTGAGTGCAGCAAGTTCAAACTTTCCTTGTTACTGTATTCTAAAAAGATGCACAACTTAGTAGATTCACCTCATTTCTAAAGTAGTTTGTTTAGAAAACAAACATCTTCATTACCGAACACTGTACTACATGAAATAAACAAGTTCAGTTCTAGGAATCACTTGCTTTCCTACGAAGAAGGTTGAGTGCAGGAGGTTCAAACTTTACTAGTTTGTGTAATCTAACAAGAGGTACAAATTAGAAGATTCACCTCATTTCTATTGTAGTTTCTTTAGAAAACAAACATCTTCAGTACCGAACACTGTACTGTGGGAAATAAGTTAATTCGGTTCTAGGAATCACTTTCCTTTCTACGAAGAAGGTTGAGTGCAGCAAGTTCAAACTTTCCTAGTTTGTGTAATCTAACAAGATGTACAAGTTAGAATATTCGCCTCATTTCTAAAGTAGTTTCTTTAGAAAACAAACATCTTCAGTACTGAACACTGTACTGTGAGAAATAAGTTAATTCGGTTCTAGGAATCAGTTGCTTTCCTCCAAAGAAGGTTGTGTGCAGCAAGTACAAACTTTCCCTGTTAATGTCATGTAAAAAGATGCACAACTTAGTAGATTTGCCTCATTTCTAAAGTAGTTTGTTTAGAAAACAAGCATCTTCATTAGCGAACAGTATACTATGTGAAATAAACTAGTTCGGTTCTAGGAATCACGTGCTTTCCTACGAAGAAGGTTGAGTGCAGCAAGTTGAAACTTTCCTAGTTTGTGTAATCTAACAAGATGTCCAAGTTAGAAGATTCGCCTCATTTGTAACGTAGGTTGTTGAGAAAACAAACATAGACATTGCCGAACATTGTACTGTGTGAAATAATCTAATTCACTTCTAGGAATCATTTGCTTTCCTACAAAGAAGGTTGAGTGCAGTAAGTTCAAAATTTCCTTGTTAATGTATTCTAAAAAGATGCACAACTTAGTAGATTCGCCTCATGTCAAAAATAGCTTGTTTAGAAAACATACATCTTCATTACACAACACTGTACTATGTGAAATGAGCCATTTTCGTTTCTAGAAATCACTTGCTTTCCCACAAAGAAGGTTGAGTGCAGCAAGTTCAAACTTTCTAGTTTGTGTAAACTAACAAGATGTACAAATTAGTAGATTCACCTCATTTCTAATGTAGTTTCTTTAGAAAACAAACATCTTCAGTACCGAACACTGTACTGTGTGAAATAAGTTAATTTGGTTCTAGGAATCAGTTTCCTTCCTACGAAGAAAGTTGAGTGCAGCAAGTACAAACTTTCCTAGTTTGTGTAATCTAAAAAGATGCACAACTTAGTAGATTCGCCTCATTTCTAAAGTAGTTTTTGAGAAAACAAACATCTTCATTTCTGAACATTGTACTATGTGAAATAAACTAGATCGGTTCTAGGAATCACTGGCTTTCCCACAAAGAATTTTGAGTGCAGCAAGTTGAAACTTTCATAGTTTGTGTAATTTAACAAGATGTACAAGTTAGTAGATTCGACTCATTTGTAAAGAAGTTTCTTGAGAAAACAAACATCTTCATTGACGAACATTGTACTGTGTGAAATAAGCTAATTCGGTTCTAGGAATCACTTGCTTTCCTACAAAGAAGGTTGAGTGCAGCAAGTTCAAACTTTCCTAGTTTGTGTAATCTAAAAAGATGTCCAAGTTAGAAGATTCGCCTCATTTCCAAAGTAGTTTCTTTAGAAAAGAAACATCTTCATTGCCGAACACTGTACTGTGTGAAATGAGCTAATTGGTTCCAGGAATCTGTTTCCATCCTACAAAGAAGGTTGAGTGCAGCAAGTTCAAACTTTCCTAGTTAATGTAATCTATAAAGATGTACAACTTAGTAGATTCGCCTCATTTCTAAAATAGTTTGTTTAGAAAACAAACATCTTCATTACCGAACATTGTACAATGTGAAATAATCTAGTTCGGTTCTAGGAATCACTTGCTTTCCTACAAAGAAGGTTGAGTGCAGCAAGTTCAAACTTTCCTAGTTTGTGTAATCTAACAAGATGTACAGTTAGTAGATTCGCCTCATTTCTAAAGTAGTTTCTGAGAAAACAAACATCTTCTTTGCCTAACATTGTACTGTGTGAAATAAGCTAATTCAGTTCTAGGAATCATTTGCTTTCCTACAAAGAAGGTTGAGTGCAGCAAGTTCAAACTTTCCCTTGTTAATGTAATCTAAAAAGATGTCCAAGTTAGTAGATTCGCCTCATTTGTAAAGTAGTTTGTTGAGAAAACAAAATCTTCATTGCTGAACATTGTACTGTGTGAAATAAGCTAATTCAGTTCTAGGAATCTGTTGCTTTCCTACAAAGAAGGTTGAGTGCAGCAAGTTCAAACTTTCCTTGTTAATGTATTCTAGAAGGATGCACAACTTAGTAGATTCGCCTCATTTCTAAAGTAGTTTGTTTAGAAAACAAACATCTTCATTACCGAACACGGTATTATGTGAAATAAGCTAGTTCGGTTCTGGGAATCACTTGCTTTCCTACGAAGAAGATTGAGTGCAGCAAGTTCAGACTTTCGTAGTTTGTGTAATCTAACAAGACGTACAAACTAGTGGATTCACCTCATTTCTAATGTAGTTTCTTTAGAAAACAAACATCTTCATTCCTGAACACTGTACTGTGTGAAATAAGTTAATTCGATTCTAGGAATCAGTTTCCTTTCTACGAAGAAGGTTGATTCCAGCAAGTTCAAACTTTCCTTGTTAATGTAAACTAAAAAGATGTCCAAGTTAGTAGATTCGCCTCATTTGTAAAGTAGTTTCTTGAGAAAACAAACATCTTCATTGCCGAACATTGTACAGTGTGAAATAAGCTAATTCGGTTGTGGGAATCAGTTGCTTTCCTCCAAAGAAGGTTGCGTGCAGCAAGTTCAAACTTTCTTTGTTAATGTATTCTAAAAAGATGCACAACTTAGTATACTCGCCTCATTTCTAAAGTAGTTTGTTTAGAAAAAAAACATCTTCATTACCGAACACTGTACCATATGAAATAAGCTTTTTAAGTTATTTGAATCACTTGCTTTCCTACGAAGAAGGTTGAGTCCAGCAAGTTCAAACTTTCCTCGTTTGTGTAATCTTACAAGAGGTACAAATTAGTAGATTCACCTCATTTCTAGTGTAGTTTCTTTAGAAAACAAACATCTTCAGTACCGAACACTGTACTGTGTGAAATAAGTTAATTCAGTTCTAAAAATCAGTTTCCTTTCTGTGAAGAAGGTTGATTCCAGCAAGTTCAAACTTTCTTAATTTTTGTAATCTAACAAGATGTACAAGTTAGTAGATTTGCCTCATTTCTAAAGTAGTTTCTTTAGAAAACAAACATCTTCAGTACTGAACACTGTACTGTGTGAAATAAGTTAATTCGGTTCTAGGAATCAGTTGCTTTCCTCCAAAGAAGGTTGAGTGCACCAAGTTTAAACTTTCCCTGTTAATGTAATCTAAAAAGATGCACAACATAGTAGATTCGCCTCATTTCTAAAGCAGTTTTTTTAGAAAATGAACATCTTCATTACCGATCACTATACTTTGTGAAATAAACTAGTTCGGTTCTAGAAATCACTTGCTTTCCTAAGAAGAATGTTGCGTGCAGCAAGTTGAAATCTAACAAGATGTACAAGTTAGTAGGTTTGCCTCATTTCTAAAGTAGTTTCTTTAGAAAACAAACATCTTCAATACCGAACAGTGTACTGTGTGAAATAAGTTAATTCTGTTCTAGGAAACAGTTTCCTCTCTACGAAGATGGTTGAGTTTAGCAAGGTCAAACTTTCCTTGTTAATGTATTCTAAAAAGATGCACAACTTAGTAGATTTGCCTCATTTGTAAAGTAGTCTTTTGAGAAAAGAAACATCTTCATTGCCAAACATTGTACTGTGTGAAATAAGCTAATTCGGTTCTCGGAATCAGTTGCTTTCTTCCAAAGAAGGTTGAGTGCAGCAAGTTCAAACTTTCCTTGTTAATGTATTCTAAAATGATGCACAACTTAGTACATTCACCTCATTTCTAAAGTACTTTGTTGAGAAAACAAACATCTTCATTGCCGATCACTGTACTGTCTCAAATAAGCTAGTTCGGTTCCAGGAATCAGTTGCTTTTCTACGAAGAAGGTTGAGTAAAGCAAGTTCAAAGTTTCCTTGTTTGTATAATGTAACAGGATGTACAACTCAGTAGATTCGTTTCATTTCTAAAGTAGTTTCTTTGGAAAACAAACATCTGCATTCCCGAACACTGTACTGTGTGAAATAAGTTAGTTCGGTTTTAGGCATCAGTTGCTTCCCTACGTAAATGGTTGACTGCAGCAAATTCAGACTTGCCTTCTTTGTGTAATCTAACAAGATGTCCAAGTTAGTAGATTCGCCTCATTTGTAAAGTAGTTTGTTGAGAAAACAAACATCTTTATTGCCCAACACTGTACTGTGCGAAGTAAGCTATTTCGGTTCTAGGAAAGAGTTTCTATTCGACGAAGATGGTCGAGTGCAGCAAGTTCAAACTTTCCTTGTTAATGTAATCTAAAAAGATGCACAACTTAGTAGATTCACCTCTTTTCTAAAATAGTTTGTTGAGAAAACAAACATCTTCATTGCCGAACATTGTACTGTGTGAAATGAGCTCGTTCATTTCTAGGAATCAGTTGCTTTCCTACGAAGACGGTCGAGTGCAGCAAGTTCAATCTTTTCTAGTTTGTGTAATCTAACAAGATGTACAAGTTAGTAGATTCCCCTCATGTCTAAAGTGTTTTCTTTAGAAAACAAACATCTTCAGTACCCAAAACTGTAGTGTGTGAAAAAAGTAAATTCGGTTCTAGGAATCAGTTTCCTTTCTACGAAGATGGTTGAGTTTAGCAAGTTCAAACTTTCCTTGTTAATGTAATCTAAAAAGATGTCAAAGTTAGTAGATTTGCCTCATTTCTAAAGTAGTTTGTTGAGAAAAAAAACATCTTCATTGCTGAACATTGTACTGTGTGAAATGAGCTCGTTAGTTTCTAGGAATCAGTTGCTTTCCCACGAGGACGGTCAAGGTCAGCAAGTTCAAATTTCTTAGTTTGTGTAATCTAAGAGGGTGGACAAGTTAGTAGACTCACATCATTTCTAAAGTAGTTTGTTGAGAAAGCAAACATCTTCATTGCCAAACATTGTACTGTGTGAAATGAGCAAGTTCCGTTCTAGGAAGCAGTTGCCTTTCTATGAAGAAGGTTGAATGCAGCAAGTTCAAACATTCCTTGTTTGTGTGATCTAAGAAGATGTACAAGTCAGTAGATTCGCCTCATTTCTAAAATAGTTTGCTTAGTAAACTAACATCTTCATTGCCGAACGTTGTAATGTGTGAAATAAGCTAGTTCATTCTAGGAATCAGTTACTCTCCTACGAAGAAGGTTGAGTGCAGCAAGTTCAATCTTTCCTAGTTTGTGTAATCTAACAAGATGTACAAGTTACTAGATTCGCCTCATGTCTAAAGTAGTTTCTTTAGAAAACAAACATCTTCAGGACCGAACACTCTACTGTGTGAAAAAACTTAATTTGGTTCTAGGAATCAGTTTCCTTTCTATGAAGATGGTTTAGTTTAGAAAGTTCAAACTTTCCTTGTTAATGGAATTTAAAAAGATGTCCAAGTTAGTAGATTCGCCTCATTTCTAAAGTAGTTTGTTGAGAAAACAAACATCTTCATTGCCAAACATTGTACTGTGTGAAATAAGCTAATTCGGTTCTAGGAATCAGTTGCTTTTCTACGAAGAAGGTTGAGTGCAGCAAGTTCAAACTTTCTTAGTTTGTGTAATCTAATAGGGTGGACAAGTTAGTAGATTCACATCATTTCTAAAGTAGTTTGTTTAGAAAAGAAACATCTTCATTGCAGAACATTGTACTGTGTGAAATGAGCAAGTTCGGTTCTAGGAAGCAGTTGCCTTTCTACGAGGAAGGTTGAATGCAGCAAGTTCAAACATTCCTTGTTTGTGTGATCTAACAAGATTTACAAGTCAATAGATTCGCCTCATTTCTAAAGTAGTTTCCTTAGCAAACTAACATCTTCATTGCCTAACATTGTAATGTGTGAAATAAGCTAGTTCCGTTCTAGGAATCAGTTGCTTTCCTACGAAGAAAGTTGAGTGCAGCAAGTTCAATCTTTCCTAGTTTGTGTAATCTAACAAGATGTACAAGTTAGTAGATTCGCCTCATGTCTAAAGTAGTTTCTTTAGAAAACAAACATCTTCAGTACCGAACACTGTACTCTGTGAAATAAGCTGGTTCGGTTCTAGGAATCAGTTGCCTTTCTATGAAGAAGGTTGAGTGCAGCAAGTTCAAACTTTCCTTCCTTGGGTGATCTAAAAAGATGTACAAGTTAGTAGATTCGCCTCTTTTCTAAAGTAGTTTGTTTAGAAAACAAACATCTTCATTACCGAACACAGTCCTGTGTGAAATAAGCTAGTGCGGTTCTTGTAATCAGTTGCTTTTTTACGAAGAAGGTTTAGTGCAGCAAGTTCAAACTTTCCTTGTTTGTGTAATCAAACAAGATGTACAAGTTACTAGATTCACCTCATTTGTAAAGTAGTTTGTTGAGAAAACAAACATCTTTATTGCCCAACACTGTACTGTGTGAAGTAAGCTATTTCAGTTCTAGGAATGAGTTTCTTTCAGACGAATATGGTTGAGTGCAGCAAGTTCAAACTTTCCTTGTTAATGTAATCTAAAAAGTTGTACAACCTAGTAGATTCGCCTCATTGGTAAAGTAGTTTGTTGAGAAAACAAACATCTTCATTGCCAAACATTGTACTGTGTGAAATGAGTTAGTTTCTAGGAATCAGTTGCTTTCCTACGAAGAAGGTTGAGTGCAGCAAGTTCAAACTTTCTTAGTTTGTGTAATCTAACAAGATGAACAAGTTAGTAGATTCACCTCATTTCTAAAGTCGTTTGTTGAGAAAACAAACATCTTCATTGCCGAACTTTGTACTGTGTGAAATAAGCTAATTCGGTTCTAGGAATCAGTTGCTTTCCTACAAAGAAGGTTGAGTGCAGCAAGTTCAAACTTTCCTTGTTTGTGTAATGTTACAGGATATACAACTCAGTAGATTCGCTTCATTTCTAATGTAGATTGTTTAGAAAACAAACATCTTCATTCCCTAACACTGTACTGTGTGAAATAAGTTAGTTCAGTTTTAGGCATCAGTTGCTTTCCCTACGAAGAAGGGTGAGTTCTGCAAGTTCAAACTTTCTTTGTTTGTGTCATCTAACAAGATGTACTACTTACAAGTTTCCCTCATTTCTAAACTACATTGTTTAGAAAACAAACACCTTCAATACCAAATACTGTACTGTGTGAAATAAGTTGTTTTGGTTTTAGGAATCAGATGCTTTCCTACGGAAAATGTTGAGTACAGCAAGTTCAAGCTTTCCTTGTTAATGTAATCTGAAAAAGAAGTACAACATTGTAGATTGGCCTCATTTCTACAGTAGGATTTTTAGAAAACAAACATTTTCATTCCCAAACACTGTAATGTGTGAAATAAGCTAGTTCGGTTCTAGGAATCAGTTGCTTTCCTAAGAATAAGGTTGAGTGCAACAAGTTCCAACTCTCCTTGTTTCTGTAATGTAACATCATGTAAAACTTAGTAGATTCACTTCACTTCCAAATAGTTTGCTTAGTAAACTAACATCTTCATTGCCGAACATTGGAATGTGTGAAATAAGCTAGTTCGGTTTGAGGAATCACTTGCTATCCTACGAAGAAGGTTGAGTGCAGCAAGTTCAAACTTTCCTAGTTTGTGTAATCTAACAAGAAGTCCAAGCAAGTAGATTTGCCTCATTTCTAAAGTAGTTTGTTTAGAAAACAAACATCTTCATTGCCAAACAATGTACTGTGTGAAATAAGCTATTGCGGATCTAGGAATCAGTTGCTTTCCTTCGAAGAAGGTTGAGTGCAGCAAATTCAAACTTTCCTTGTTAGTGTAATCTAACAAGATGTAGTACTTACAAGTTTCCCTAATTTTAAACTACATTGTTTACAAAACAAACACCTTATACCAAATACTGTACTGTGTGAAATAAGTTGTTTCGGTTTTAGGAATAAGATGCTTTCCTACGAAAAATGTTGAATACAGAAAGTTCAAACTTTCCTTGTTAATGTAATCTAAAAAAGAAGTACAACTTAGTAGATTGGCCTCATTTCTACTGTAGGTTTTTTAGAAAACAATCATTTTCATTCCCGAACACTGTAAGGTGTGAAATAAGCTAGTTCGGTTCTAGGAATCAGTTGCTTTCCAACGAATAAGGTTGAGCGCAATAAGTTCCAACTGTCCTTGTTTCTGTATTGTAACATGATGTAAAACTTAGTACATTCGCTTCACTTCCAAAGTATTTTGCTTAGTAAACTAACATCTTCATTGCCGAATATTGTAATGTGTGAAATAAGCTAGTTCGGTTCTAGGAATCAGTTGCTTTCATATGAAGAAGTTTGAGTGCAGCAAGTTGAAACTTTCCTCGTTTGTGTAATCTAACAAAATGTCCAAGTTAGTAGATTCGCCTCATTTGTAAAGTAGTTTGTGGAGAAAACAAACATCTTCATTGGCGAACATTGTACTGTGTGAAATAAGCTAATTTGGTTCTAGGAATCAGTTGCTTTCCTAAAAGAAGGTTGAATTCAGCAAGTTCAAACTTTCCTTGTTAATGTAATCTAAAAATATGCACAACGTAGTAGATTCACCTCATTTCTAAAGTAGTTTGTTTAGAATACAAACATCTTCATTACCAAACACTATACTGTGTGAAATACACAAGTTTGGTTCTAGGAATCACTTGCTTTCCTACGAAGAAGGTTCAGTGCAGCAAGTTCAAACTTTCTTAGTTTGTGTAATCTAACAAGATGTACAAATTAGAAGATTCGTCTCATTTATAAAGTAGTTTCTTTAGAAAACAAACATCTTCAGTACCGAACACTGTACTGTGTGAAATAAGTTAATTCGGTTCTAGGAATCAGTTTCCTTTCTACGAAGATGGTTGAGTTTAGCAAATTCAAACTTTCCTTCTTAATGTAATCTAAAAATATGTCCAAGTTAGTAGATTCGCCTCATTTGCAAAGTAGTTTGTTGAGAAAACAAACATCTTCATTGCTGAACATTTTACTGTGTGAAATAAGCTAATTCGTTTCTAGGAATCACTTTCCTTTCTACGAAGATGGTTGAGTTTAGCAAGTTCAACCTTTCCTTGTTAATGTAATCTAAAAAGATGACCAAGTTAGTAGATTCGCCTCATTTCTAAAGTAGTTTGTTTAGAAAACAAACATCTTCATTACCAAACAGTGTACTGTGTGAAATAAGCAAGTTTGGTTCTAGGAATCACTTGCTTTCCTACAAAGAAGGTTCAGTGCAGCAAGTTCAAACTTTCCTAGTTTGTGTAATCTAACAAGATGTACAAATTAGAAGATTCGTCTCATTTAGAAATTAGTTTCTTTAGAAAACAAACATCTTCAGTACCTAACATTGTACTGTGTGAAATAAGTTAATTCGGTTCTAGGAATCAGTTTCCTTTCTACAAAGATGGTTGAGTTTAGCAAGTTCAAACTTTCCTTCTTAATGTAATCTAAAAAGATGTCCAAGTTAGTAGATTTGCCTCATTTGCAAAGTAGTTTGTTGAGAAAACAAACATCTTCATTGCTGAACATTTTACTGTGTGAAATAAGCTAATTGCGTTTCTAGGAATCAGTTTCTTTTCTAAGAAGATGGTTGAGTTTAGCAAGTTCAAACTTTCCTTGTTAATGTAATCTAAAAAGATGACCAAGTTAGTAGATTTGCCTCATTTGTAAAGTCGTTTGTTGAGAAAACAAACATCTTCATTGCTTAACATTGTACTGTCTGAAATAAGCTAATTCGGTTCTAGGAATCAGTTGCTTTCCTAGAAAGAAGGTTGAGTGCAGCAAGTTCATACTTTCCTTGTTAATGTAATCTAAAAGATGCACAACTTAGTAGTTTTGCCTCATTTCGAAAGTAGTTTCTTTAGAAAACAAACATCTTCAGTCCTGAACACTGTACTGTGTGAAATAAGTTAATTCGCTTTCTAGGAATCAGTTTCCTTCCTACAAAGATGGTAGAGTGCAGCAAGTTTAAACATTCCTTGTTTATGTAATCTAAAAAGATGTCTAAATTAGTAGATTCGCCTAATTTGTAAAGTAGTTTGTTAAGAAAACAAACATCTTCATTGCCAATCACTGTACTGTCTGAAATAAGCTGGTTCAGTTCCAGGAATCAGTTCCTTTTCTATGAAGAAGGTTGAGTGCAGCAAGTTCAAACGTTCCTTGTTTGTGTAATGTAACAGGATGTACAACTCAGTAGATTCGCTTCATTTCTAAAGTAGGTTGTTTAGAAAACAAACATCTTCATTCCCAAACACTGTACTGTGTGAAATAAGTTAGTTCGGTTTTAGGCATCAGTTGCTTTCCTACAAAAAATGTTGACTACAGCAAGTTCAAAGTTTCCTTGTTAATGTAATCTAAAAAGATGTCCAAGTTAGGAGATTCGCCTCATTTGTAAAGTAGTTTGTTGAGAAAACAAACATCTTCATTGCTGAACTTTGATCTGTGTGAAATAAGCAAGTTCGGTTCTAAGAATCAGTTGCTTTTCTACGAAGAAGGTTGAGTGCAGCAAGTTCAAATTTTCCGTTTTTGTGTGATATAACCAGATATAAAAGTTAGTAGATTCGCCTCATTTCTAAAGTAGTTTGTTTAGAAAACAAACATCTTCATTGCTGAACACTGTACTGTGTGAAATAAGCTATTTGTTCTAGGAATCAGTTGCTTTCCTACAAAGAAAGTTGAGTGCAGCAAGTTCAAACTTTCCTTGTTAATGTAATCTAACAAGATGTACAAACTGGTAGATCGCCTCATTTGTAAAGTAGTTTGTTGAGAAAACAAACATCTTCATTGCCTACATTGTACTGTGTGAAATAGCAAGTTTGGTTCTAGGAATTAGTTGTTTTTTTACGAAGAAGGTTGAGTGCATCCAGTTCAAACTTTCCTTGTTTGTGTAATCTAACAAGATATACAAGTTAGTAGATTCACCTCATTTGTAAAGTAGTTTGTTGAGAAAACAAACATCTTTATTGCCCAGCACTGTACTTTGTGAAGTAAGCTATTTCATTTCTAGGAATCAGTTGCTTTCCTACGAAGAAGGTTGACTGCAGCAAGTTCCAAAACTGTCCTTGTTTTTGTAATGTAATATGTAAAACTTAATAGATTAGCTTCACTTCCTAGGTAGTTTGCTTACTAAACTAACATCTTAATTGCTGAACATTGTAATGTGTGTGAAATAAGCTAGTTCGGTTCTAGGAATCAGTTGCTTTTCTAAGAAGAAGGTTGAGTGCAGCAAGTTGAAACTTTCCTAGTTTGTGTAATCTAACAAGATGTCCAAGTTAGTAGATTCGCCTCGTTTGTAAAGTAGTTCGTTGAGAAAACAAATATCTTCATTGCCAAACATTGTACTGTGTGAAATAAGCTAATTCGGTTCTAGGAATCAGTTGCTTTCCTACAAATAAAGTTGAGTGCAGCACGTTCAACCTTTCCTTGTTAATGTAATCTAAAAAGGTGCACAACTTAGTAGATTCACCTCATTTCTAAAGTAGTTTCTTTAGAAAAGAAACATCTTCAGTACCGAACACTGTACTGTGTGAAATAAGTTAATTCGGTTCTAGGAATCAGTTTCCTTTCTACGAAGATGGTTAAGTGCAGCAAGTTCAAACGTTCCTTTTTAATGTAATCTAAAAAGATGTACAACTCAGTAGATTCGCTTCATTCCTAAAGTAGTTTGTTTAGAAAACAAACATCTTCATTGCGAACACTGTACTGTGTGAAATAAGTTAGTTCGGTTTTAGGCATCAGTTGCTTTCCTATGAAAAAGGGTGAGTACAGCAAGTTCAAACTTTCCTTGTTAGTGTAATCTAATATGATGTCCAAGTTAGTAGATTCGCCTCATTTGTAAAGTAGTATGTTGAGAAAACAAACATCTTCATTACTAAACATTGATCTGTGTGAAATAAGCAAGTTCGATTCTTGGAATCAGTTGCTTTTCTACAAAGAAGGTTGAGTGCAGCAAGTTCAAACTTTCCTTTTTTGTGTGATCTAACAAGATGTACAAGTTAGTAGATTTGCCTCATTTCTAAAGTAGTTCGTTTAGAAAACAAACATCTTCATTGCCAAACACTGTACTGTGTGAAATAAGTTGTTTCGATTTTAGGAATCAGATGCTTTCCTACAAAAAAGTTGAGTGCTGCAAGTTCAAAGTTTCCTTGTTTGTGTCATCTAACAAGATGTACTACTTACAAGTTTCCCTCATTTCTAAACTACATTGTTTAGAAAACAAACATCTTAAATACCAAATACTGTACTGTGTGAAATAAGTTGTTTGGTTTTAAGAATCAGATGCTTTCCTAAAAAAGGTTGAGTACAGCAAGTTCAAACTTTCCTAGTTTGTGTAATCTAACAAGATGTCCATGTTAGTAGATCGCCTCATTTCTAAAGTATTTTGTTTAGAAAAGAAACATCTTTAGTACCGAACACTGTACTGTGTGAAATGAGCTAGTTCGGTTCTAGGAATCAGTTGCTTTTCCTACAAAGAAGGTTGAGTGCAGCAAGTTCAAACTTTCCTAGTTTGTGTAATCTAACAAGATGTCCATGTTAGTAGATTCGCCTCATTTCTAAAGTAGTTTGTTTAGAAACAAACATCTTTAGTGCCGAACATTGTACTGTGTGAAATAAGCTAGTTCGGTTCTAGGAATCACTTGCTTTCCTACAAAGAAGGTTGAGTGCAGCAAGTTCAAACTTTCATTGTTTGTGTAATCTAACAAGATGTACAAGTTAGTAGATTCGCCTCATTTGTAAAGTAGTTTGTTGAGAAAACAAACATCTTTATTGCCAAACACTGTACTGTGTGAAATAAGCTATTTCGGTTCTAGGAATGACTTTCTTTTCTACAAAGATGGTTGAGTGCAGTAAGGTCAAACTTTCCATGTTAATGTAATTTAAAGAGATTCACAACTTAGTAGATTCGCCTCATTTGTAAAGTAGTTTCTTTAGAAAACAAACATCTTTCAGTACTGAACACTGTAGTGTGTGAAATAAGTTAATTCGGTTCTAGGAATCAGTTTCCTTTCTACAAAGATGGTTGAGTGCAGCATGTTCAAAGTGTCCTTGTTAATGTAATCTAACAAGATGTACAAGTTAGTAGATTCGCCTCATTTGTAAAGTAGTTTCTTGAGAAAACAAACATCTTCATTGCCGATCATTGTACTGTGTGAAATAAGCTAATTCAGTACTAGGAATCAGTTGCTTTCCTACAAAGAAGGTTGAGTGCAGCAAGTTCAAACTTTCCTTGTTAATGTAATCTAAAAAGATGTACAACCTGGTAGATTTGCCTCATTTGTAAAGTAGTTTGTTGAGAAAACAAACATCTTCATTGCCGAACATTGTACTGTGTGAAATAAGCAAGTTCGGTTCTAGGAATCAGTTGCTTTTCTACAAAGAAGGTTGAGTGCAGCAAGTTCAAACTCTCCTTGTTTGTGTAATCTAACAAGATTTACAAGTTAGTAGATTCGCCTCATTTGGAAAGCAGTTTGTTGAGAAAACAAACATCTTTATTGCACAACACTGTACTGTGTGAAATAAGCTATTCGGTTCTAGGAATGAGTTTCTTATCTACAAAGATGGTTGAGTACAGCAAGTTCAAACTTTCCTTGTTAATGTAATCTAACAAGATGTACAAGTTAGTAGATTCGCTTCATTTCTAAAGTAGTTTGTTGAGAAAACAAACATCTTCATTGCCGAACATTGTACTGTGTGAAATGAGCTAGTTCGTGTCTAGGAATCAGTTGCTTTCCTACAAAGAAGGTTGATTGCAGCAAGTTCAAACTTAGTAAGTTTGTGTAATCTAAGAAGAAGGACAAGTTAGTAGATTCACCTCATTTCCAAAGTAGTTTGTTTAGAAAACAAACATCTTCATTGCCGAACACTGTACTGTGTGAAATAAGTTAGTTCAGTTCCAGGAATCAGTTGCTTCTCTACAAAGAAGGTTGAGTACAGCAAGTTCAAACTTTCCTTGTTTGTGTAATGTCACAGGATGTACAACTCAGTATATTCACTCATTTCTAAAGTAGTTTGTTTAGAAAACAAACATCTTCATTCCCGAACACTGTACTGTGTGAAATAAGTTAATTCGGTTTAGGAATTAGTTGCTTTTCTACAAAGAACGTTGAGTGCAGCAAGTTCAAACTTTCCTTGTTTGGGTAATCTAACAAGATGTACTACTTACAAGTTTCCCTCATTTCTAAACTACATTGTTTAGAAAAGAAACACCTTCAATACCAAATACTGTACTGTGTGAAATAAATGTTTTCGGTTTTAGGAATCAGATGCTTTCCTACAAAAAGGTTGAGTACAGCAAGTTCAAACTTTCCTTCTTAATGTAATCTAAAAAGATGTCCAAGTTAGTAGATTTGCCTCATTTCTAAAGTAGTTTGATTAGAAAACAAACATCTTCATTGCTTTAACACTGTACTGTGTGAAATAAGCTAGTTTGGTTCTAGGAATCAATTGCTTTCCTACAAAGAAGGTTGAGTGCAGCAAGTTCAAACTGTCCTTGTTAATGTAATCTAAAAAGATGTACCACCTGGTAGATTTGCCTCATTTCTAAAGTAGTTTGTTCAGAAAACAAACATCTTTATTGCCCAACATTTTACTATGTGAAATAGGCTAATTCGGTTCTAGGAATCAGTTGCTTTCCTACAAAGAAGGTTGACTACAGCAAGATCAAACTTTCCTGGTTAATGTAATCTAAAAAGATGTACAAGTTAGTAGATTCCCTCATTTCTAAAGTGGTTTGTTTAGAAAACAAACATCTTCATTACTAAAACACTGTACTATGTGAAATAAGCTAGTTCCATTCTAGAAATCACTTGTTTTCCTATGAAGAAGGTTGAGTGCCTCAAGTTCAAACTTAACTTGTTTGTGTAACCTAACAAGATATTCAAATTACATGTTTTCGCCTTCATTTCTAAACTAGTTTGTTTAGAAACAAACATCTTCATGGCCCAACGCTGTACTGTGTGAAATAAGGTAGTTCTGTCTAGGAATTTTTTTTTTCGACGAAGATGGTTGAGTACAGCAAGTGCAAACTTCCTTGTTAATGTAATCTAACAAGATTTACAAGTTATTATATTCACCTCATTTTTAAAGTAGTTTGTTTAGAAAACAAACATCTTCATTGCCAACATTGTACTGTGTGAAGTATGCTATTTCAGTTCTAGGAATCAGTTTCTTTCCTACAAAGATGGTTGAGTGCAGCAAGTTCAAACTTTCCTTGTTAATGTAATCTAAAAAGATGTACAAATTAGTAGATTCGCCTCATTTGTAAAGTAGTTTGTTGAGAAAAACAAACATCTTCATTGCAAGAACATTGTACTGTGTGAAATAAGCTAGTTAAGCTTCTAGGAATCACTTGCTTTCCTACAAAGAAGGTTGAGTGCAGCAAGTTCAAACTTTCCTAGTTTGTGTAATCTAACAAGATGTACAAGTTAGTAGATTGAGCCTCATTTCTAAAGTAGTTTGTTTAGAAAGCAAACAATCTTCAGCATTGCTAACAAACCCTGTACTGTGTGAAAAAGCTAGTTTGGTTGTATGAATCAGTTGCTTTACTACCAAGAAGGTTGAGAGCAGCAAGTTCAAACTGTCCTTGTTTCTGTAATGTAACAAGATGTAAAGTTAGTAGATTTGCTTCATTTACAAAGTAGTTTTTGAGAAAACAAACATCTTCATTGCTGAACATTGTACTGTGTGAAATAAGCATGTTCTGTTCTAGGAATCAGTTGCTTTTTTCGAATAATGTTGAGTGCAGCAAGTTCAAACTTTCCTTGTTTGTGTAATCTAACAAGATGTACAAGTTAGTAGATTCGCCTCATTTGTAAAGTATTTTGTTGAGAAAACAAACATCTTTATTGCGCAACACTGTACTGTGTCAAATAAGCTATTTTGGTTCTAGGAATCAGTTGCTTTCCTACAAAGAAGGTTGAATGCAGCAAGTTCAAACTTTCCTTTTTTGTGTAATCTACCAAGATGTACAAGTTAGTAGATTCGCCTCATTTCTAAAGTAGTTTGTTTAGAAAACAAACATCTTCATTGCCGAACACTGTACTGTGTGAAATAAGCTAGTGCGATTCTTGGAATCAGTTGCTTTCCTACAAAGAAGGTTGAATGCAGCAAGTTCAAACTTTCCTAGTTAATGTAATCTAAAAGAGATGAACAACTTAGAAGATTCGCCTCATTTGTAAAGTAGTTTGTTGAGAAAACAAACATCTTCATTGCCCAACACTGTACTGTGTGAAATAAGCTATTTCAGTTCTAGGAATGAGTTTCTTTCCTACAAAGAATGTTGAGTGCAGCAAGTTCAAACTTTCCTTGTTAATGTAATCTAAAAAGATGTCCAAGTTAGTAGATTTGCCTCATTTGTAAAGTAGTTTGTTGAGAAAACAAACATCTTCATTGCCAAACATGTACTGTGTGAAATAAGCAAGTTCGGTTCTAGGAATCAGTTGCTTGTTTTCTAAGAAGAAGGTTGAGTGCAGCAAGTTCAAACTTTCCTAGTTTGTGTAATCTAACAAGATGTACAAGTTAGTAGATTTGCCTCATTTCTAAAGTAGTTTGTTTAGAAAACAAACATCTTCATTGCCCAACATTGTACTATGTGAAATATGTTAATTCGGTTCTAGGAATCAGTTTGCTTTCTACAAAGATGGTTGAGTGCAGCAAGTTCAAACTTTTCCTTGTTAATGTAATCTAAAAAGATATACAAGTTAGTAGATTCCTCATTTTGTAAAGTAGTTTGTTGAGAAAACAAACATCTTCATTGCCGAACATTTTACTGTGTGAAATAAGCTAATTCGGTTCTAGGAATCACTTGCTTTCCTACAAAGAAGGTTGAGTGCAGCAAGTTCAAACTTCCCTGTTAATGTAATCTAACAAGATGCACAACTTAGTAGATTTAGCCTGCCTCATTTCTAAAGTAGTTTGTTTGGAAAACAAACATCTTCATTACTGAACACTGTACTGTGTGAAATAAGCTATTTCGGTTCTAGGAATCACTTGCTTTCCTACAAAGAAGGTTGAGTGCAGCAAGTTCAAACTTTCCTAGTTTGTGTAATCTAACAAGATGTACAAGTTAGTAGATTCACCTCATTTCTAAAGTAGTTTGTTGAGAAAACAAAACATCTTCATTGCAACAACACTGTACTGTGTGAAATAAGCTAATTCGGTTCTAGGAATCATTTTCTTTTCTACAAAGATGGTTGAGTGCAGCAAGTTCAAACTTTCCTAGTTAATGTAATCTAAAAAGATGTACAAGTTAGTAGATTCGCCTCATTTGTAAAGTAGTTTGTTGAGAAAACAAACATCTTCATTGCGAGAACATTGTACTGTGTGAAATAAGCTAATTCGGTTCTAGGAATCACTTGCTTTCCTACAAAGAAGGTTGAGTGCAGCAAGTTCAAACTTTCCTAGTTTGTGTAATCTAACAAGATGTACAAGTTAGTAGATTGCCTCATTTTAAAGTAGTTTGTTTAGAAACAAACATCTTCATTACCGAACATTGTACTGTGTGAAATAAGCTAGTTTGGTTCTAGGAATCACTTGCTTTACTACAAAGAAGGTTGAGTGCAGCAAGTTCAAACTTTCCTTGTTTGTGTAATCTAACAAGATGTAAAAGTTAGTAGATTTGCTTCATTTACAAAGTAGTTTCTTGAGAAAACAAACATCTTCATTGCCGAACATTGTACTGTGTGAAATAAGCATGTTCTGTTCTAGGAATCAGTTGCTTTCCTACAAAGAAGGTTGAGTGCAGCAAGTTCAAACTTCCTTGTTTGTGTAATCTAACAAGATGTACAAGTTAGTAGATTCGCCTCATTTCTAAAGTAGTTTGTTGAGAAAACAAACATCTTCATTGCGCAACATTGTACTGTGTGAAATAAGCTATTTTGGTTCTAGGAATCAGTTGCGTTTCCTACAAAGAAGGTTGAGTGCAGCAAGTTCAAACTTTCCTAGTTTGTGTAATCTAACAAGATGTACAAGTTAGTAGTTTCGCCTCATTTCTAAAGTAGTTTGTTGAGAAAACAAACATCTTCATTGCCGAACACTGTACTGTGTGAAATAAGCTAATTCGGATTCTAGGAATCAGTTGCTTTCCCTACAAAGAAGGTTGAGTGCAGCAAGTTCAAACTTTCCTAGTTAATGTAATCTAAAAAGATGAACAAGTTAGTAGATTCGCCTCATTTGTAAAGTAGTTTGTTGAGAAAACAAACATCTTCATTGCCCAACACTGTACTGTGTGAAATAAGCTATTTCAGTTCTAGGAATCAGTTTCTTTTCTACAAAGATGGTTGAGTGCAGCAAGTTCAAACTTTCCTTGTTTAATGTAATCTAACAAGATGTCCAAGTTAGTAGATTCGCCTCATTTCTAAAGTAGTTTGTTGAGAAAACAAACATCTTCATTGCCAAACATTTTATCTGTGTGAAATAAGCTAATTCGGTTCTAGGAATCAGTTGCTTTTCTACAAAGAAGGTTGAGTGCAGCAAGTTCAAACTTTCCTAGTTTGTGTAATCTAACAAGATGTACAAGTTAGTAGATTCGCCTCATTTCTAAAGTAGTTTCTTGAGAAAACAAACATCTTCATTGCCGAACATTGTACTGTGTGAAATAAGTTAATTCGGTTCAGGAATCAGTTTGCTTTCTACAAAGAAGGTTGAGTGCAGCAAGTTCAAACTTTCCTTGTTAATGTAATCTAAAAAGATGTACAAGTTAGTAGATTCGCCTCATTTGTAAAGTAGTTTCTTGAGAAAACAAACATCTTCATTGCCGAACATTTTACTGTGTGAAATAAGCTAATTCGGTTCTAGGAATCACTTGCTTTCCTACAAAGAAGGTTGAGTGCAGCAAGTTCAAACTTTCCTAGTTAATGTAATCTAACAAGATGTACAAGTTAGTAGATTCGCCTCATTTCTAAAGTAGTTTGTGAGAAAACAAACATCTTCATTACTGAACATTGTACTATGTGAAATAAGCTAATTGTTCTAGGAATCACTTGCTTTCCTACAAAGAAGGTTGAGTGCAGCAAGTTCAAACTTTCCTAGTTTGTGTAATCTAACAAGATGTACAGTTAGTAGATTCGCCTCATTTCTAAAGTAGTTTGTTGAGAAAACAAACATCTTCATTGCCTAACATTGTACTGTGTGAAATAAGCTAATTCGGTTCTAGGAATCACTTGCTTTCCTACAAAGAAGAAGGTTGAGTGCAGCAAGTTCAAACTTTCCTAGTTTGTGTAATCTAACAAGATGTACAAGTAGTAGATTCCCCATTTCTAAAGTAGTTTTTTGAGAAAACAAACATCTTCATTGCCTTAACATTGTACTGTGTGAAATAAGCTAGTTTCTTTAGGAATCACTTGCTTTCCTACAAAGAAGGTTGAGTGCAGCAAGTTCAAACTTTCCTAGTTTGTGTAATCTAACAAGATGTACAAGTTAGTAGATTAATCCTCATTTCTAAAAGTAGTTTTTGAGAAAACAAACATCTTCATTCTAACATTGTATGTGTGAAATGCTAATTGGTTCTAGGAATCACTTGCTTTCCTTTACAAAGAAGGTTTAGCAAGTTCAAACTTTCCTAGTTTGTGTAATCTAACAAGATGTACAAGTTAGTAGATTCCCTCATTTTGTAAAGTAGTTTGTTTGAGAAAACAAACATCTTCATTGCCCAACATTGTACTGTGTGAAATAAGCTAATTGGTTCTAGGAATCACTTGTTTTCCTACAAAGAAGGTTGAGTGCAGCAAGTTCAAACTTTCCTAGTTAATGTAATCTAACAAGATGCACAAAGTTAGTAGATTCGCCTCATTTCTAAAGTAGTTTGTTTAGAAAACAAACATCATCATTGCCAAACATTGTACTGTGTGAAATAAGCTAATTTGGTTCTAGGAATCACTTGCTTTCCTACAAAGAAGGTTGAGTGCAGCAAGTTCAAACTTTCCTAGTTTGTGTAATCTAACAAGATGTCCAAATTAGTAGATTCGCCTCATTTTAAAGTAGTTTGTTGAGAAAACAAACATCTTCATTGGCCGAACATTGTACTGTGTGAAATAAGCTAATTCGGTTCTAGGAATCAGTTGCTTTCCTACAAAGAAGGTTGAGTGCAGCAAGTTCAAACTTTCCCTGTTAATGTAATCTAAAAAGATGCACAACTTAGTAGATTCCCTCATTTCTAAAGTAGTTTGTTGAGAAAACAAACATCTTCATTGCCGAACATTGTACTGTTTGAAATAAGCTAATTCGTTTCTAGGAATCAGTTGCTTTCCTACAAAGAAGGTTGAGTGCAGCAAGTTCAAAGGTTCCTTGTTTGTGTAATCTAACAAGATGTACTGCTAGTAGATTCGTTTCCCTCATTTCTAAACTAGTTTTTTTAGAAAACAAACACCTTCAATGCCAAACACTGTACTGTGTGAAATAAGTAGTTTTTGGTTTTAGGAATCAGATTTTCCTACAAAGAAGGTTGAGTGCAGCAAGTTCAAAATTTCCTAGTTTGTGTAATCTAAAGATGTCCCAGTTAGTAGATTCGCCTCATTTCTAAAGTAGTTTGTTGAGAAAAACAAACATCTTCAGTACTGAACACTGTACTGTGTGAAATAAGTTAATTCGGTTCTAGGAATCAGTTGCTTTCCTCCAAAGATGGTTGAGTGCAGCAAGTTCAAACTTTCCTAGTCTTAATGTAATCTAAAAAGATGCACAACTTAGTAGATTCGCCTCATTTCTAAAGTAGGTTGTTTAGAAAACAAACATCTTCATTACCGAACACTATACTATGTGAAATAAACTAGTTGGGTCTAGGAATCACTTGCATTCCTACTAAGAAGGCTGAGTGCAGCAAGTTGAAACTTTCCTAGTTTGTGTAATCTAACAAGATGTCCAAGTTAGTAGATTTGCCTCATTTGTAAAGTAGTTTGTTGAGAAAACAAACATCTTCATTGCCGAACATTGTACTGTGTGAAATAAGCTAATTCGGTTCTAGGAATCAGTTGCTTTCCTACAAAGAAGGTTGAGTGCAGCAAGTTCAAACTTTCCTTGTTAATGTAATCTAAAAAGATGCACAACTTAGTAGATTCGCCTCATTTCTAAAGTAGTTTGTTGAGAAAACAAACATCTTCATTACCAACATTGTACTGTGTGAAATAAACTAAGTTCGGTTCTAGGAATCACTTGCTTTCCTACAAAGAAGGTTGAGTGCTCAAGTTCAAACTTTCCTAGTTTGTGTAATCTGACAAGATGTACAGGTTAGTAGATTCGCCTCATTTCTAGTTTCTTGAGAAAACAAACATCTTCAGTACCGAACCCTGTACTGTATGTAATAAGTTAATTCAGTTCTAGGAATCAGTTTCCTTTCTACAAAGATGGTTGAGTTTAGCAAGGTCAAACTTTCCTTGTTAATGTAATCTAAAAGATGTCCAAGTTAGTAGATTTGCCTCATTTCTAAAGTAATTTCTTTAGAAAACAAACATCTTCAGTACCTAACACTGTACTGTGTGAAATAAGTTAATTCGTTTCTATGAATCAGTTTCCTTTCTACAAAGATGGTTGAGTGCAGCAAGTTCAAACTTTCCTTGTTAATGTAATCTGAAAAGATGTCCAAGTTAGTAGTTCGCCTCATTTGTAAAGCAGTTTCTTGAGAAAACAAACATCTTCATTGCTGAACATTGTACTGTGTGAAATAAGCTAATTCGGTTCGAGGAATCAGTTGCTTTCCTACAAAGAAGGTTGAGTGCAGCAAGTTCAAACTTTCCTTTTTTTTTTTTTAATTTTTATTGATTTTTAATCTTACATACCTCAAAAAAAACCCCACCTGATATTTCCTCCCTCCCCATTCCACTTTAGAACTCCAGTCTCCATCATATCCCCTCCTTTCTCCATTAGTCTCTCTCCTAATTTGATGACATCATCTTTCTCTTCTATTTTGAGGGTCTTGCAAAGGTATTGCTAGGCACTGCAAGATCATGGATATCGAGGCCAATTTCTGTCTGGGCAGCTGCATAGTAAGAGGTCATATCCTTCCTTTGGCTCTTCCATTCTATCCGCCCCTCTTCCGCAATGGTCCCTGAGCCACTGGAGGATGTGACAGAGGTGTTTCAGTGCTGGGCACTCCTCCATCCCTTCTTCTCAGCACTATGTTGCCTTTTGTGTCATCCCAGTGGTCATCACCATCTGAAAAGAGAAGCTTCTCTAGCCAGAAGTGAGAAGAATAGCGTTAATATGTGGACATGAACATTTAGTGTAGTGTCCCCAGGGCAGCTTGGTGGGAATAATATATACATTTAGTCAGCCATGAGCAGGCTTATACCCCCAAGGCTCATGACCTCACCTACCATAGACTTTTACTTAGGTTTTTCAGTACCGGGTATGTATTCCCTCAAAGTAGAGAGGGCCTTCAGTCCAATTATGGAGCAGTTGGTTACCCCAAGAGTAGACACGCCACTATTGCACCTGTTCAGTCATTGGGCCTGTCTGGCCAAGCTTGAATATTCAGCATCCACTATTTTCACTGTTGATGGCTTCTGTCTCCCAAACGCTGCGTGCAGTGCAGCTTTTTCCAGCTTTCAGTTGGCTGGTCTACAAGGAGAAGGTTTTCTGCTCAGCACCAGCTTGTTTTCTCAGTGTCCTTGCCTCTCAGGCATGAGATGTCTTCAGCAATAGGGTCTTACTATCTATTTCTCTAGGGAAACCAAGGGCTTTGGCAAAAGGGACCTCCTTGGCCAACATCTCATCTTGTGTAATCTATCCAGATGTAAAAAGTGAAAAAAGCTAATTCGGTTCTAGGAATCAGTTTCCTTTCTACGAAAATGGTTGAGTTTAGCAAGTTCAAAATTTCCGTGTTGATGTAATCCTACAAAGAATGTTGAGTGCAGTAAGTTCAAACTTTCCTTGTTAATGTAATCTAAAAACATGTCCCGGTTAGTAGATTCACCTCATTTGTAAAGTAGTTTGTTGAGAAAACAAACATCTTCATTGCCGAACATTGTACTGTGCGAAATAAGCTAATTCGGTTCTAGGAATCAGTTGCTTTCCTACAAAGAAGGTTGAGTGCAGCAAGTTCAAACTTTCCTTGGTAATGTATTCTCAAAAGATGCACAACTTCGTAGTTTCTCCTCATTTCTAAAGGAGTTTGGTTAAAAAACAAACATCTTCATTACCGAACACTGTACTATGTGAAATAAGCTAGTTCAGTTCTACGAATCAGTTGCTTTCCTACGAAGAAGGTTGAGTGCAGCAAGTTCAAACTTTCCTAGTTTTTGTAATCTAACAAGATGCACAAGTTAGTAGATTCGGCTCATTTCTAAGGTAGTTTCTTTAGAAAACAAACATCTTCAGTAATGAAAACTGTGCTGTGTGAAATAAGCTAACTCAGTTCTAGGAATCAGTTTCCTTTCTACGAAGAAGGTTGAGTGCAGCAAGTTCACACTTTCCTTGTTAATGTAATCTATAAAGATGCACATCTTAGTAGATTCGCCTCATTTCTAAAGTAGTTTGTTTAGAAAACAAACATCTTCATTACAGAACAGTATACTATGTGAAATAACCTAGTTCGGTTCTAGGAATCACTTGCTTTCCTACGAAGAAGGTTGAGTGCAGAAAGTTGAAACTTTCCTAGTTTGTGTAATCTAACAAGATGTCCAAGTTAGTAGATTCGCCTCATTTGTAAAGTAGTTTCGGGAGAAAACAAACATCTTCATTGCCGAACATTGTACTGTGTGAAATGAGCTAATTCGGTTCTAGGAAAAAGTTTCCTTTCTACGAAGATGGTTGAGTTTAGCAATTTCACACTTTCCTTTTTAATGTAATCTAAAAAGATGTCCAAGTTAGTAGATTCGCCTCATTTCTAAAGTAATTTGGTTAGGAAAAAAAAAATCTTCATTACCGAACACTATACTATGTGAAATAAACTAGTTCGGTTCTAAGAATCACTTGCTTTCCTACGAAGAAGGTTGAGTGCAGCAAGTTGAAACTTTCCTAGTTTGTTTAATCTAATAAGATGTCCAAGTTAGTAGATTCGCCTCATTTGTAAAGTAGTTTGTTGAGAAAACACACATATTCATTACCGAACATTGTACTGTGTGAAATCAGCTAATTCAGTTCTAGGAATCAGTTGCTTTCCTACAAAGAAGCTTGAGTGCAGCAAGTTCAAACTTTCCTTGTTAATGTATTCTAAAAAGATGCACAACTTAGTAGATTCGCCTCATTTCTAAAATAGTTTGTTTAGAAAACAAACATCTTCATTACCGAACACTGTACTATGTGAAATAAGCTAGTTCGGTTCTAGGAATCACTTGCTTTCCTACAAAGAAGGTTGAGTGCAGCAAGTTCAAACTTTCCTAGTTTGTGTAATCTAACAAGATGTACAAATTAGTAGATTCGCCTCATTTCTAAAGTAGTTTCTTTAGAAAACAAACATCTTCAGTACCGAACAGTGTACTGTGTGCAATAAGTTAATTCGGTTCTAGGAATCAATTTCCTTTCTACGAAGATGGTTGAGTTTAGCAAGGTCAAACTTTCCTTGTTAATGTAATCTAAAAAGATGTCCAAGTTAGTAGATTCTCCACATTTGTAAAGTAGTTGTTGAGAAAACAAACATCTTCATTGCAGAACTTTGTACTGTGTGAAATAAGCTAATTTGGTTCTAGGATTCAGTTGCTTTCCTACAAAGAAGGTTGAGTGCAGCAAATTCAATCTTTCCTTGTTAATGTGTTCTAAAAAGATGCACAACTTAGTAGATTCGCCTCATTTCTAATGGAGTTTCGTTAGAAAACAAACATCTTCATTACCGAACACTGTACTATGTGAAATAAGCTTGTTCTCTTCTAGGAATCACTTGCTTTCCTACGAAGAAGGTTGAGTGCAGCAAGTTAGGACTTTCCTAGTTTGTGTAATCAACCAAGATGTTCAAGTTAGTAGATTCGCCTCATTTGTAAAGTAGTTTGTTGAGAAAGAAACATCTTCACTGCTGAACATTGTACTGTGTGAAATAAGCTAATTCGGTTCTAGGACTCAGTTGCTTTCCTACAAAGAAGGTTGAGTGCAGCAAGTTCAATCTTTCCTTGTTAATGTAATCTAAAAAGATGTCCAAGGTAGAAGATTCGCCTCATTTGTAAAGTAGTTTGTTGAAAAAATAAACATCTTCATTGCCGAATATTGTACTGTGTGAAATAAGCTAATTCGGTTCTAGGATTCAGTTGCTTTCCTACAAAGAAGGTGGAGTGCAGCAAATTCAAACTTTCCTTCTTAATGTATTCTTTTAACAAAAAAAATATTTTATTTATTTATTTATTTATTTGAGAGAGAGAGAGAGGGATACAGAAATAGGCAGGCAGAGAGAGAGAGAGAGAATGGGTATGCCAGGGCCTCCAGCCACTGCAAATGAACTCCAGATGCATGCACCCCCTTCTGCATCTGGCTTACGTGGGTCCTGGAGAATCAAAAGAAGGTTGGTCCTTAGGCTTCATAGGCAAGCGTTTAACGCTAAGCCATCTCTCCAGCCCCTTCTTATTGTATTCTAACAAGATGAACAACTTAGTAGATTTGCCTCATTTCTAAAGTCGTTTGTTGAGAAAACAAACATCTTCATTGCCGAACTTTGTACTGTGTGAAATAAGCTAATACGGTTCTACGAATCAGTTGCTTTCCTACAAAGAAGGTTGAGTGCAGCAAGTTCAAACTTTCCTAGTTTGTGTAATATAACAAGATGTACAAGTTAGTATATTTCATTTCCAAAGTACTTTGCTTAGGAAACTAACATCTTCATTGCCGAACATTGAAATATGTGAAATAAGCTGGTTCGGTTCTAGGAATCAGTTGCTTTCCTACGAAGAAGGTTCATTGCAGCAAGTTGAAAATTTCCTAGTATGTGAAATCTAACAAGATGCCCAAGTTAGTAGATTCGCCTCATTTGTAAAGTGGTTTGTTGAGAAAACAAATATCTTCATTGCCGAACATTGTAATGTGTGAAATAAGCTTAATCGGTTCTAGGAAAAAGTTGTTTTCCTACAAAGAAGGTTGAGTGCAGCAAGTTGAAACTTTCCTTATTAATGTATTCTAAAAAGATGCACAACTTAGTAGATTTACCTCAATTCTAAAGGAATTTGGTTAGAAAACAAACATCTTCATTACCGAGCACTATACTATGTGAAATAAGCCAGTTCGGTTCTAGGAATCACTGGCTTTCCTACATAGAAGGTTGAGTGCAGCCAGTTCAAACTTTCCTAGTTTGTGTAATCTAACAAGATGTACAAGTTAGTAGATTCGTCTCATTTCTAATGTAGATTCTTTAGAAAACAAACATCTTCACTACTGAACACAGTACTGCGTGAAACAAGTTAATTCGGTTCTAGGACTCAGTTTTCTTCCTACGAAGAAGGTTGAGTGCAGCAAGTTCAAACTTTCCTTGTTTGTGTAATCTAAAAAGATGTCCAAGTTAGTAGATTCGCCTCATTTGTAAAGTAGTTTCTTGAGAAAACAAACATCTACATTGCAGAACATTGTACTGTGTTAAATAAGCTAATTCGGGTGTAGGAATCAGTTTCATTTCTATGAAGATGGTTGAGTTTAGCAAGGTCAAACATTCTTTGTTAGTGTAATCTAAAAAGATGTCCAAGTTAGTAGATTCGCCTCATTTCTAAAGTACTTTCTTTACAAAACAAACATCTTCAGTACCGAACACTATACTGTGTGAAATAAGTTAATTCAGTTCTAGGAATCATTTTCTTTTACGAAGATGGTTGAAGTGCAGCAAGTCAAACTTTCCTAGTTTGTGTAATCTAACAAGATGTCCAAGTTAGTAGATTCGCCTCATTTGTAAAGTAGTTTTGTTGAGAAAACAAACATCTTCATTGCCGAACATTGTACTGTGTGAAATAAGCTTATTCGGTTCTAGGAATCAGTTTGCTTTCCTACAAAGAAGGTTGAGTGCAGCAAGTTCAAACTTTCCTTGTTAATGTAATCTAAAAAGATGTCCAAGTTAGTAGATTTGCCTCATTTCTAAAGTAGTTTCTTTAGAAAAGAAACATCTTCATTACCGAACATTGTACTATGTGAAATAAGCTAGTTCGGTTCTAGGAATCAGTTTCTTTCCTACAAAGAAGGTTGAGTGCAGCAAGTTCAAACTTTCCCTAGTTAATGTAATCTAAAAAAAGATGTCCAAGTTAGTAGATTGCCTCATTTTTAAAGTAGTTTTGTTGAGAAAACAAACATCTTCATTACCAAACATTGTACTGTGTGAAATGAGCTATTCAGTTCTAGGAATCCTTTGCTTTCCTACAAAGAAGGTTGAGTGCAGCAAGTTCAAACTTTCCTTGTTAATGTATTCTAACAAGATGCACAAGTTAGTAGATTTGCCTCATTTCTAAAGTAGTTTGTTTTGAGAAAACAAACATCTTCATTACCGAACATTGTACTATGTGAAATAAGCTAGTTCGGTTCTAGGAATCAGTTGCTTTCCTACAAAGAAGGTTGAGTGCAGCAAGTTCAAACTTTCCTGTTTTGTGTAATCTAACAAGATGTACAAGTTAGTAGATTCGCCTCATTTTTAAAGTAGTTTCTTTAGAAACAAACATCTTCATTACTGAACATTGTACTGTGTGAAATAAGTTTAATTCGGTTCTAGGAATCAGTTTCCTTTCCTACGAAGATGGTTGAGTGCAGCAAGTTCAAACTTTCCCTAGTAATGTGGTAATAACAAGATGTCCAAGTTAGTAGATTCACCTCATTTGTAAAGTAGTTTGTTGAGAAAACAAACATCTTCATTGCAGAACATTGTACTGTGTGAAATAAGCTAATTCAGGTTCTAGGAATCAGTTGCTTTCCTACAAAGAAGGTTGAGTGCAGCAAAATTCAAACTTTCCTTGTTAATGTATTCTAAAAAGATGCACAAGTTAGTAGATTCACCTCATTTCTAAAGTAGTTTGTTTAGAAAACAAACATCTTCATTACTGAACACTGTACTATGTGAAATAAGCTAGTTAATCTAGGAATCACTTGCTTTCCTACAAAGAAGGTTGAGTGCAGCAAGTTCAAACTTTCCTAGTTAATGTAATCTAAACAAGATGTACAAGTTAGTAGATTCGCCTCATTTTAAAGTAGTTTGTTAGAAAACAAACATCTTCACTACTGAACATTGTACTGTGTGAAATAAGTTAATTCGGTTCTAGGAATCAGTTTCCTTTCCTACAAAGAAGGTTGAGTGCAGCAAGTTCAAACTTTCCTTGTTAATGTAATCAAAAAGATGTCCAAGTTAGTAGATTCGCCTCATTTGTAAAGTAGTTTGTTGAGAAAACAAACATCTTCATTGCTGAACATTGTACTGTGTGAAATAAGCTAATTCGGTTCTAGGAATCAGTTGCTTTCCTACAAAGAAGGTTGAGTGCAGCAAGTTCAAACTTTCCTTGTTAATGTAATCTAAAAAGATGCACAATTTAGTAGATTTGCCTCATTTCTAAAGTAGTTTGTTTAGAAAACAAACATCTTCATTACCAGAACACTGTACTGTGTGAAATAAGCTAGTTCGGTTCTAGGAATCACTTGCTTTCCTACAAAGAAGGTTGAGTGCAGCAAGTTCAAACTTTCCTAGTTTGTGTAATCTAACAAGATGTACAAGTTAGTAGATTTGCCTCATTTCTAAAGTAGTTTGTTGAGAAAACAAACATCTTCATTGCTGAACTTTGTACAGTGTGAAATAAGTTAATTCGGTTCTAGGAATCAGTTGCTTTCCTACAAAGAAGGTTGAGTGCAGCAAGTTCAAACTTTCCTAGTTAATGTAATCTAACAAGATGTACAAGTTAGTAGATTTGCCTCATTTCTAAAGTAGTTTCTTTAGAAAACAAACATCTTCATTACGAACATTGTACTGTGTGAAATAAGCTAGTTCGGTTCTAGGAATCAGTTGCTTTCCTACAAAGAAGGTTGAGTGCAGCAAGTTCAAACTTTCCTAGTTTGTGTAATCTAAAAGATGCACAAGTTAGTAGATTCGCCTCATTTACTAAAGTAGTTTGTTTAGAAAACAAACATCTTCATTACCAAACACTGTACTGTGTGAAATAAACTAGTTCGGTTCTAGGAATCAGTTGCTTTCCTACAAAGAAGGTTGAGTGCAGCAAGTTCAAACTTTCCTAGTTAATGTAATCTAAAAAGATGCACAAGTTAGTAGATTTGCCTCATTTCTAAAGTAGTTTGTTGAGAAAACAAACATCTTCATTGCAGAACATTGTACTGTGTGAAATAAGCTAGTTCGGTTCTAGGAATCACTTGCTTTCCTACAAAGAAGGTTGAGTGCAGCAAGTTCAAACTTTCCTAGTTAATGTAATCTAAAAAGATGCACAAGTTAGTAGATTCGCCTCATTTCTAAAGTAGTTTGTTTAGAAAACAAACATCTTCATTACTGAACACTGTACTGTGTGAAATAAGTTAATTCGGTTCTAGGAATCAGTTTTCTTCCTAAGAAGAAGGTTGAGTGCAGCAAGTCAAACTTTCCTTGTTTGTGTAATCTAAAAAGATGTCCAAGTTAGTAGATTCGCCTCATTTGTAAAGTAGTTTGTTGAGAAAACAAACATCTTCATTGCAGAACATTGTACTGTGTGAAATAAGCTAATTAATTCGGTCTAGGAATCAGTTGCTTTCCTACAAAGATGGTTGAGTGCAGCAAGTTCAAACTTTCCTTGTTAATGTAATCTAAAAAGATGCACAAGTTAGTAGATTTGCCTCATTTCTAAAGTAGTTTGTTTAGAAAACAAACATCTTCATTACTAACACAATACTACTATGTGAAATAAGCTAGTTAGGTTCTAGGAATCATTTGCTTTCCTACAAAGAAGGTTGAGTGCAGCAAGTTCAAACTTTCCTAGTTAATGTAATCTAAAAGATGCACAAGTTAGTAGATTCGACTCATTTCTAAAGTAGTTTGTTGAGAAAACAAACATCTTCATTATTGAACACTGTACTATGTGAAATAAACTAATTCGGTTCTAGGAATCAGTTGCTTTCCTACAAAGAAGGTTGAGTGCAGCAAGTTCAAACTTTCCTAGTTTATGTAATCTAACAAGATGTACAAGTTAGTAGATGTGCCTCATTTCTAAAGTAGTTTCTTGAGAAAAGAAACATCTTCATTACCGAACATTGTACTGTGTGAAATAAGCTAATTCAGTTCTAGGAATCAGTTGCTTTCCTACAAAGAAGGTTGAGTGCAGCAAGTTCAAACTTTCCCTGTTAATGTAATCTATAAAGATGCACAACTTAGTAGATTCGCCTCATTTTTAAAGTAGTTTGTTTAGAAAACAAACATCTTCATTACCAAACACTATACTATGTGAAATAAACTAGTTCGGTTCTAGGAATCACTTGCTTTCCTACGAAGAAGGTTGAGTGCAGCAAGTTGAAACTTTCCTAGTTTGTGTAATCTAACAAGATGTCCAAGTTAGTAGATTCGCCTCATTTGTAAAGTAGTTTGTTGAGAAAACAAACATCTACATTGCAGAACATTGTACTGTGTGAAATAAGCTAATTCGGTTCTAGGAATCAGTTTCATTTTCTACAAAGATGGTTGAGTTTAGCAAGGTCAAACATTCCTTGTTAATGTAATCTAAAAAGATGTCCAAGTTAGTAGATTCGCATTAATTTTAAAGTAGTTTCTTTAGAAAACAAACATCTTCAATACTGAACACTGACTGTGTGAAATAAGTTAATTCAGTTCTAGGAATCAGTTTCCTTTCTACGAACATGGTTGAGTTTAGCAACGTCAAACTTTCCTTGTGAATGTAATGTAAAAAGAACACAAGTTAGTAGATTCACCTCATTTGTAAAGTAGTTTGTTGAGAAAACAAACATCTTCATTGTTTCTAACATTGTACTGTGTGAAATAAGCTTATTCAGGTCTAGGAATCAGTTGCTTTCCTACAAAGAAGTATGAGTGCAGTAAGTTCAAACTTTCCTTGTTAATGTAATCTAAAAAGATGCACAACTTAGTAGATTCGCCTCATTTCTAAAGTAGTTTGTTTAGAAAACAAACATCTTCATTACCGAACAATGTACTATGTGAAATGAGCTAGTTAGGTTCTAGAAATCCCTTGCTTTCCTTCGAAGAAGGTTGAGTGCAGCAAGTTCAAACTTTCCTAGTTTGTGTAATCTAACAAGATGTACAAGTTAGTAGATTCGCTTCATTTCTATAGTACTTTCTTTAGAAAAGAAACATCTTCATTTCCAAACACTGTATTATGTGAAATAAGTTAATTCGGTTCTAGGAATCAGTTTCCTTCCTACTAAGAATGTTGAGTGCAGCAAGTTTAAACGTTCCTAGTTTGTGTAATCTAACAAGATGTACAAGTTAGTAGATTCGCCTCATTTCTGAAGTAGTTTCTTTAGAAAACAAACATCTTCAGTACTGAACACTGTACTGTGTTAAATAAGTTAATTCGGTTTTAGGAATCAGTTGCTTTCCAACAAAGAACGTTGAGTGCAGCAGTTCAAACTTTCCCTGTTAATGTAATCTAAAAAGATGCACAACTTAGTAGATTTGCCTCATTTCTAAAGTAGTTTGATTATAAAACAAACATCTTCATTACCGAACACTATACTATGTGAAATAAACTAGTTCGGTTCTAGGAATCACTTGCTTTCCTACTAAGAAGGTTGAGTGCAGCAAGTTGAAACTTTCCTAGTTTGTGTAATCTCACAGGATGTCCAAGTTAGTAGATTCGTCTAATTTGTAAAGTAGTTTGTTGAGAAAACAAACATCATCTTTGCCGAACATTGTACAGTGTGAAATCAGCTAATTCGGTTCTAGGAATCAGTTGCTCTCCTACAAAGAAGGTTGAGTGCAGCAAGTTCAAACTTTCCTTCTTAATGTAATCTAAAAAGATCCACAACTTAGTAGATTCGCCTCATTTCTAACGTAGTTTGTTTAGAAAACAAACATCTTCAGTGCCGAACACTGTACTGTGTGAAATAAGTTAATTCGGTTCTAGGAATCACTTGCTTTCCTACGAAGAAGGTTGATTCCAGCAAGTTCAAACTTACCTAGTTTGTGTAATCTAAGAAGTTGTACAAGTTAGTAGATTCGCCTCATTACTAAAGTAGTTTCTTTAGAAAACAAACATCTTCAGTACTGAACACTGTAGTGTGTGAAATAAGTTAATTCGGTCTAGGAATCAGTTGCTTTCCTCCAAAGAAGGTTGAGTACAGCAAGTTCAAACTTTCCCTGTTAATGTAATCTAAAAAGATGCACAACTTAGTAGATTTGCCTCATTTCTAAAGTAGTTTGTTTAGAAAACAAGCATCTTCATTACCGAACACTATACTATGTGAAATAAACTTGTTCGGTTCTAGGAATCACTTGCTTTCCTACGAAGAAGGTTGAGTGCAGCAAGTTCAAACTTTCCTAGTTTCTGTATTCTAAAAAGATGCACAACTTAGTAGATTCGCCTCATTTCTAAAGTAGTTTGTTTAGAAAACAAGCATCTTCATTACCGAACACTATACTATGTGAAATAAACTAGTTCGGTTCTAGGAATCACTTGCTTTCCTAAGAAGAAGGTTGAGTGCAACAAGTTGAAACTTTACTAGTTTATGTAATCTAACAAGATGACTAGTTAGTAGATTCGCCTAATTTGTAAAGTAGTTTGTTGAGAAAAGAAACATCTTCATTACCGAAAATTGTACTCTGTGAAATAAGCTAATTCATTTCTGGGAATCATTTGCTTTCCTACAAAGAAGGTTGAGTGCAGCAAGTTCAAACTTTCCCTGTTAATGTAATCTGAAAAGATGCACACCTTAGTAGATTCACCTCATTTCTAAAGTAGTTTGTTTAGAAAACAAAAATCTTCATTACCGAACACAATACTATGTGAAATAAACTAGTTCGATTCTAGGAATCACTTGCTTTCCTACAAAGAAGGTTGAGTGCAGCAAGTTGAAACTTTCCTAGTTTGTGTAACCTAACAAGAGGTCCAAGTTAGTAGATTCGACTCATTTGTAAAGTATTTTGTTGAGAAAACAAACATCTTCATTGCCGACCATTGTACTGTGTGAAATAAACTAATTCGGTTCTAGGAATCAGTTGCTTTCCTACAAAGAAGGTTGACTGTAGCAAGTTCAAACTTTCCTTGTTCAGGTAATCTAAAAAGATGTCCAAGTTAGTAGATGTGCCTCATTTCTAAAGTATTTTCTTTAGAAAAGAAACATCTTCATTACCGAGCACTGTACTGTGTGAAATAAGCTAGTTCGGTTCTAGCAATCAGTTTCCTTCCTACAAAGAAGGTTGAGGCCAGCAAGTTCAAACTTTCCCTGTTAATGTAATGTATAAAGAAACACAACTTAGTAGATTCGTCTCATTTTTAAAGTAGTTTGTTTAGAAAACAAACATCTTCGTTACCGAACACTATACTATGTGAAATAAACTAGTTCGGTTCTAGGAATCACTTGCTTTCCTACGAAGACAGTTGAGTTCAGCAAGTTCAAATTTTCCAGGTTTTTGTAATCTAAGAAGATGTCCAAGTTAGTAGATTCGCCTCATTTGTAAAGTCGTTTGTTGAGAAAACAAACATCTACATTGCAGAACATTGTACTGTGTGAAATAAGCTAATTCGGTTCTTGGCATCAGTTGCTTTCCTACAAAGAAGGTTGAGTGCAGCAAGTTCAAACTTTCCTTGTTAATGTATTCTGAAAGGATGCACAACTTAGTAGATTCGCCTCATTTCTAAAGTAATTTGTTTAGAAAACAAACATCTTCGTTAATGAACACTGTACTATGTAAATAAGCTAGTTCGGTTCTGGGAATCACTTGCATTCCTACGAAGAAGGTTGAGGGCGGCAAGTTCAAACTTTTCTAGTTTGTGTAATGTAACAAGAGGTACAAATTAGTAGATTCACCTCATTTCTAATGTAGTTTCTTTAGAAAACAAACATCTTCGGTACCGAACACTGTACTGTGTGAAATAAGTTAATTCGTTTCTAGGAATCAGGTTCCTTTCTACGAAGATGGTTGAGTTTAGCAAGGTCAAACTTTCCTTGTTAATGTAATCTAAAAAGATGTCCAAGTTAGTAGATTGGCCTCATTAGTAAAGTAGTTTGTTGAGAAAAGAAACATCTTCATTGCCGAACATTGTACTGTGTGAAATGAGCTAATTCAATTCTAGGAATCAGTTGCTTTCCTACAAAGAAGGTTGAGTGCAGCAAGTTCAAACTTTACTAGTTTGTGTAATCTAACAAGAGGTACAAATTAGTAGATTCACCTCATTTCTAAAGTAGTTTCTTTAGAAAAGAAACATCTTCATTGCTGAACACTGCACTGTGTGAAATAAGTTAATTCGGTTCAAGGAAACAGTTTCCTTTCTACTGAAGAAGGTTTAGTGCAGCAAGTTCAAACTTTCCTAGTTTGTGTAATATAACAAGATGTACAAGTTAGTAGTTTCGCCTTATTTGTAAAGTAGTTTCTTTAGAAAACAAACATCATCATTGCCAAACATTGTACTGTGTGAAAAAAAGGTAATTCGGTTCTAGGAATCATTTGCTTTCCTCCAAAGAAGGTTGAGTGTGGCAAGTTCAAACTTTCCCTGTTAATGTAATCTAAAAAGATGCACAAGTTAGTAGATTTGCCTCATTTGTAAAGTAGTTTGTTTAGAAAACAAGCATCTTCATTACCGCACACTATACCATGTGAAATAAACTAGTTGGGTTCTATGAAACACTTGCTTTCTTAGGAAGAAGGTTGAGTGCAGCAAATTCAAACTTTGCTAGTTTGTGTAATCTAACAAGAGGTACAATTAGTAGATTCACCTCATTTCTAATGTAGTTTCTTTAGAAAACCAACATCATCAGTACAGAACACTGTACTGTGTGAAATAAGTTAATTCGGTTCTAGGAATCAGTTTCCTTTCTACAAAGAAGGTTGAATCCAGCAAGTTCAAACTTTCCCACTTTGTGTAATCTAACAAGATGTACAAGTTAGTAGATTCGCCTCATTTTTAAAGTAGTTTCTTGAGAAAACAAACATCTTCATTGCGAACATTGTACTGTGTGAAATAAGCTAATTCGGTTCTAGGAATCACTTTCTTTCCTACAAAGGTGGTTGAGTGCAGCAAGTTCAAACTTTCCTAGTTAATGTAATCTAACAAGATGTACAAGTTAGTAGATTCGCCTCATTTCTAAAGTAGTTTCTTGAGAAAACAAACATCTTCATTGCGAACATTGTACTGTGTGAAATAAGCTAATTAGGTTCTAGGAATCAGTTGCTTTCCTACAAAGAAGGTTGAGTGCAGCAAGTTCAAACGTTCTTTGTTAATGTATTCTAAAAGATGCACAACTTAGTAGATTCTCCTCATTTCTAAAGTAGTTTGTTTAGAAAACAAGCATCTTCATTACCGCACACTATACCATGTGAAATAAGCTTTTTCAGTTCTATGAATCACTTGCTTTCTTACAAAGAAGGTTGAGTGCAGCAAATTCAAACTTTGGTAGTGTGTGTAATCTAACAAGAGGTGCAAATTAGTAGATTCACCTCATTTTTAATGTAATTTCTTTAAAAACAAACATCATCATTGCCGAACACTGTACTGTGTGAAATAAGTTAATTCGGTTCTGGAATCAGTTTCCTTTCTACAAACAAGGTTGAGTGCAGCAAGTTCAAACCCTCCTAGTCTGTGTAATCTAAAAAGATGTACAAGTTAGTAGATTCGCCTCATTTCTAAAGTGGTTTCTTTAGAAAAACAAACATCTTCAGTACTAAACACTGTACTGTGTGCAATAAGTTAATTTGGTTCTAGGAATCAGTTTCCTTTCTACGAAGAAGGATGAGTGCAATAAGTTGAAACGTTGCTGGTTTGTGTAATCTAACAAGATGTACGAGTTAGTAGATTCGCCTCATTTGTAAAGTAGTTTCTTTAGAAAACAAACATCTTCACTACTGAACAGTGTACTGTATGAAATCAGTTAATTCGGTTGTAGGAATCAGTTTTATTTCTACAAAGATGGTTGAGTTTAGCAAGGTCAAACTTTCCTTGTTAATGTAATCTAAAAATATGTCCAAGTTAGTAGATTCACGTCATTTGTAAAGTAGTTAGTTGAGAAAAGAAACATCTTCATTGCCGAACATTGGACTGTGTGAAATAAGCTAATTCGGTTCTAGGAATTAGTTGCTTTCCTACAAAGAAGGTTGAGTGCAGCAAATTCAAACTTTACTAGTTTGTGTAATCTAACAAGAGGTACAAATTAGTAGATTCACTCTCATTTCTAAAGTAGTTTCTTTAGAAAACAAACATCTTCATTAATGAACACTGTACTGTGTGAAATAAGTTAATTCGGTTCAAGGAATCAGTTTCCTTTCTACAAAGAAGGTTTAGTGCAGCAAGTTCAAACTTTCCTAGTTTGTGTAATATAACAAGATGTACAAGTTAGTAGTTTCGCCTTATTTGTAAAGTAGTTTCTTTAGAAAACAAACATCATCATTGCCAAACATTGTACTGTGTGAAAAAGGTAATTCGGTTCTAGGAATCATTTGCTTTCCTCCAAAGAAGGTTGAGTGTGGCAAGTTCAAACTTTCCCTGTTAATGTAATCTAAAAAGATGCACAACTTAGTAGATTTGCCTCATTTGTAAAGTAGTTTGTTTAGAAAACAAGCATCTTCATTACCGCACATTATACCATGTGAAATAAACTAGTTCGGTTCTATGAAACACTTGCTTTCTTAGGAAGAAGGTTGAGTGCAGCAAATTCAAACTTTTGCTAGTTTGTGTAATCTAACAAGGTACAAATTAGTAGATTCACCTCATTTCTAATGTAGTTTCTTTAGAAAACAAACATCATCAGTACAGAACACTGTACTGTGTGAAATAAGTTAATTCGGTTCTAGGAATCAGTTTCCTTTCTACGAAGAAGGTTGAGTCCAGCAAGTTCAAACTTTCCCACTTTGTGTAATCTAACAAGATGTACAAGTTAGTAGATTCGCCTCATTTCTAAAGTAGTTTCTTTAGAAAACAAACATCTTCAGTACTAAACACTGTAGTGTGTGAAATAAGTTAATTCGGTTCTAGGAATCAGTTTCCTTTCTACGAAGATGGTTGAGTTTAGCAAGGTCAAACTTTCCTTGTTAATGTAATCTAAAAAGATGTCCAAGTTAGTAGATTCGCCTCATTTTTAAAGCAGTTTCTTGAGAAAACAAACATCTTCATTGCCGAACATTGTACTGTGTGAAATAAGCTAATTCGGTTCTAGGAATCAGTTGCTTTCCTACAAAGAAGGTTGAGTGCAGCAAGTTCAAAACTTTCTTTGTTAATGTATTCTAAAAGATGCACAACTTAGTAGATTCTCCTCATTTCTAAAGTAGTTTTGTTTAGAAAACAAGCATCTTCATTACCGCACACTATACCATGTGAAATAAGCTTTTCAGTTCTATGAATCACTTGCTTTCTTACAAGAAGGTTGAGTGCAGCAAATTCAAACTTTTGGTAGTGTGTGTAATCTAACAAGAGGTGCAAATTAGTAGATTCACCTCATTTTTAATGTAATTTTCTTTAAAACAAACATCATCTGCGAACACTGTACTGTGTGAAATAAGTTAATTCGGTTCTGGAATCAGTTTCCTTTCTACAAACAAGGTTGAGTGCAGCAAGTTCAAACTTTCCTAGTCTGTGTAATCTAAAAAGATGTACAAGTTAGTAGATTCGCCTCATTTCTAAAGTAGTTTCTTTAGAAAACAAACATCTTCAGTACTAAACACTGTACCTTGTGAAATAAGTTAATTCGGTTCTAGGAATCAGTTTCCTTTCTACAAAGAAGGTTGAGTGCAGCAAGTTTAAACTTTGCTGGTTTGTGTAATCTAACAAGATGTACAAGTTAGTAGATTCGCCTCATTTGTAAAGTAGTTTCTTTAGAAAACAAACATCTTCACTACCGAAACATTGTACTGTGTGAAATCAGTTAATTCGGTTCTAGGAATCAGTTTCATTTCTACAAAGATGGTTGAGTGCAGCAAGTTCAAACTTTCCTTGTTAATGTAATCTAAAAGATGTACAAGTTAGTAGATTGGCCTCATTTCTAAAGTAGTTTGTTGAGAAAACAAACATCTTCATTGCGAACATTGTACTGTGTGAAATAAGCTAATTCAATTCTAGGAATCAGTTGCTTTCCTACAAAGAAGGTTGAGTGCAGCAAGTTCAAACTTTACTAGTTTGTGTAATCTAACAAGAGGTACAAATTAGTAGATTCACCTCATTTCTAAAGTAGTTTCTTTAGAAAAGAAACATCTTCATTACGAACACTGTACTGTGTGAAATATTAGTTAATTCGGTTCAAGGAAACAGTTTCCTTTCTACGAAGAAGGTTTAGTGCAGCAAGTTCAAACTTTCCTAGTTTGTGTAATATAACAAGATGTACAAGTTAGTAGTTTCGCCTTATTTGTAAAGTAGTTTCTTTAGAAAACAAACATCATCATTGCCAAACATTGTACTGTGTGAAAAAAGGTAATTCGGTTCTAGGAATCATTTGCTTTCCTCCAAAGAAGGTTGAGTGTGGCAAGTTCAAACTTTCCCTGTTAATGTAATCTAAAAAGATGCACAACTTAGTAGATTTGCCTCATTTGTAAAGTAGTTTGTTTAGAAAACAAGCATCTTCATTACCGCACACTATACCATGTGAAATAAACTAGTTCGGTTCTATGAAACACTTGCTTTCTTACGAAGAAGGTTGAGTGCAGCAAATTCAAACTTTGCTAGTTTGTGTAATCTAACAAGAGGTACAAATTAGTAGATTCACCTCATTTCTAATGTAGTTTCTTTAGAAAACCAACATCATCAGTACAGAACACTGTACTGTGTGAAATAAGTTAATTCGGTTCTAGGAATCAGTTTCCTTTCTACAAAGAAGGTTGAATCCAGCAAGTTCAAACTTTCCCACTTTGTGTAATCTAACAAGATGTACAAGTTAGTAGATTCGCCTCATTTTTAAAGTAGTTTCTTGAGAAAACAAACATCTTCAGTACCGAACACTGTAGTGTGTGAAATAAGTTAATTCGGTTCTAGGAATCAGTTTCCTTTCTACGAAGGTGGTTGAGTTTAGCAAGGTCAAACTTTCCTTGTTAATGTAATCTAAAAAGATGTCCAAGTTAGTAGATTCGCCTCATTTTTAAAGCAGTTTCTTGAGAAAACAAACATCTTCATTGCCGAATATTGTACTGTGTGAAATAAGCTAATTCGGGTTCTAGGAATCAGTTGCTTTCCTACAAAGAAGGTTGAGTGCAGCAAGTTCAAACGTTCTTTGTTAATGTATTCTAAAAAGATGCACAACTTAGTAGATTCTCCTCATTTCTAAAGTAGTTTGTTTAGAAAACAAGCATCTTCATTACCGCACACTATACCATGTGAAATAAGCTTTTTCAGTTCTATGAATCACTTGCTTTCTTACGAAGAAGGTTGAGTGCAGCAAATTCAAACTTTGGTAGTGTGTGTAATCTAACAAGAGGTGCAAATTAGTAGATTCACCTCATTTTTAATGTAATTTCTTTAAAAAACGAACATCATCTGTACCGAACACTGTACTGTGTGAAATAAGTTAATTCGGTTCTGGAATCAGTTTCCTTTCTACGAACAAGGTTGAGTGCAGCAAGTTCAAACCCTCCTAGTCTGTGTAATCTAAAAAGATGTACAAGTTAGTAGATTCGCCTCATTTCTAAAGTGGTTTCTTTAGAAAACAAACATCTTCAGTACTAAACACTGTACCTTGTGAAATAAGTTAATTCGGTTCTCGGAATCAGTTTCCTTTCTACGAAGAAGGATGAGTGCAGCAAGTTTAAACGTTGCTGGTTTGTGTAATCTAACAAGATGTACGAGTTAGTAGATTCGCCTCATTTGTAAAGTAGTTTCTTTAGAAAACAAACATCTTCACTACCGAACAGTGTACTGTATGAAATCAGTTAATTCGGTTGTAGGAATCAGTTTCATTTCTACGAAGATGGTTGAGTTTAGCAAGGTCAAACTTTCCTTGTTAATGTAATCTAAAAAGATGTCCAAGTTAGTAGATTGGCCTCATTAGTAAAGTAGTTTGTTGAGAAAAGAAACATCTTCATTGCCGAACATTGTACTGTGTGAAATAAGCTAATTCAATTCTAGGAATCAGTTGCTTTCCTACAAAGAAGGTTGAGTGCAGCAAGTTCAAACTTTACTAGTTTGTGTAATCTAACAAGAGGTACAAATTAGTAGATTCACCTCATTTCTAAAGTAGTTTCTTTAGAAAAGAAACATCTTCAGTACGAACACTGTACTGTGTGAAATAAGTTAATTCGGTTCAAGGAAACAGTTTCCTTTCTACGAAGAAGGTTTAGTGCAGCAAGTTCAAACTTTCCTAGTTTGTGTAATATAACAAGATGTACAAGTTAGTAGTTTCGCCTTATTTGTAAAGTAGTTTCTTTAGAAAACAAACATCATCATTGCCAAACATTGTACCGTGTGAAAAAAGGTAATTCGGTTCTAGGAATCATTTGCTTTCCTCCAAAGAAGGTTGAGTGTGGCAAGTTCAAACTTTCCCTGTTAATGTAATCTAAAAAGATGCACAACTTAGTAGATTTGCCTCATTTGTAAAGTAGTTTGTTTAGAAAACAAGCATCTTCATTACCGCACACTATACCATGTGAAATAAACTAGTTCGCTTCTATGAAACACTTGCTTTCTTACGAAGAAGGTTGAGTGCAGCAAATTCAAACTTTGCTAGTTTGTGTAATCTAACAAGAGGTACAAATTAGTAGATTCACCTCATTTCTAATGTAGTTTCTTTAGAAAACCAACATCATCAGTACAGAACACTGTACTGTGTGAAATAAGTTAATTCGGTTCTAGGAATCAGTTTCCTTTCTACGAAGAAGGTTGAATCCAGCAAGTTCAAACTTTCCCACTTTGTGTAATCTAACAAGATGTACAAGTTAGTAGATTCGCCTCATTTTTAAAGTAGTTTCTTGAGAAAACAAACATCTTCAGTACCGAACACTGTAGTGTGTGAAATAAGTTAATTCGGTTCTAGGAATCAGTTTCCTTTCTACAAAAGGTGGTTGAGTTTAGCAAGGTCAAACTTTCCTTGTTAATGTAATCTAAAAAGATGTCCAAGTTAGTAGATTCGCCTCATTTTTAAAGCAGTTTCTTGAGAAAACAAACATCTTCATTGCCGAATATTGTACTGTGTGAAATAAGCTAATTCGGTTCTAGGAATCAGTTGCTTTCCTACAAAGAAGGTTGAGTGCAGCAAGTTCAAACGTTCTTTGTTAATGTATTCTAAAAAGATGCACAACTTAGTAGATTCTCCTCATTTCTAAAGTAGTTTGTTTAGAAAACAAGCATCTTCATTACCGCACACTATACCATGTGAAATAAGCTTTTTCAGTTCTATGAATCACTTGCTTTCTTACGAAGAAGGTTGAGTGCAGCAAATTCAAACTTTGGTAGTGTGTGTAATCTAACAAGAGGTGCAAATTAGTAGATTCACCTCATTTTTAATGTAATTTCTTTAAAAAACGAACATCATCTGTACCGAACACTGTACTGTGTGAAATAAGTTAATTCGGTTCTGGAATCAGTTTCCTTTCTACGAACAAGGTTGAGTGCAGCAAGTTCAAACCCTCCTAGTCTGTGTAATCTAAAAAGATGTACAAGTTAGTAGATTCGCCTCATTTCTAAAGTGGTTTCTTTAGAAAACAAACATCTTCAGTACTAAACACTGTACCTTGTGAAATAAGTTAATTCGGTTCTCGGAATCAGTTTCCTTTCTACGAAGAAGGATGAGTGCAGCAAGTTTAAACGTTGCTGGTTTGTGTAATCTAACAAGATGTACGAGTTAGTAGATTCGCCTCATTTGTAAAGTAGTTTCTTTAGAAAACAAACATCTTCACTACCATTTGTAAGTAACAGTGTACTGTATGAAATCAGTTAATTCGGTTGTAGGAATCAGTTTCATTTCTACGAAGATGGTTGAGTTTAGCAAGGTCAAACTTTCCTTGTTAATGTAATCTAAAAAGATGTCCAAGTTAGTAGATTGGCCTCATTAGTAAAGTAGTTTGTTGAGAAAAGAAACATCTTCATTGCCGAACATTGTACTGTGTGAAATAAGCTAATTCAATTCTAGGAATCAGTTGCTTTCCTACAAAGAAGGTTGAGTGCAGCAAGTTCAAACTTTACTAGTTTGTGTAATCTAACAAGAGGTACAAATTAGTAGATTCACCTCATTTCTAAAGTAGTTTCTTTAGAAAAGAAACATCTTCAGTACGAACACTGTACTGTGTGAAATAAGTTAATTCGGTTCAAGGAAACAGTTTCTTTCTACTGAAGAAGGTTTAGTGCAGCAAGTTCAAACTTTCCTAGTTTGTGTAATATAACAAGATGTACAAGTTAGTAGTTTCGCCTTATTTGTAAAGTAGTTTCTTTAGAAAACAAACATCATCATTGCCAAACATTGTACTGTGTGAAAAAAGGTAATTCGGTTCTAGGAATCATTTGCTTTCCTCCAAAGAAGGTTGAGTGTGGCAAGTTCAAACTTTCCCTGTTAATGTAATCTAAAAAGATGCACAACTTAGTAGATTTGCCTCATTTGTAAAGTAGTTTGTTTAGAAAACAAGCATCTTCATTACCGAACACTATACCATGTGAAATAAACTAGTTCGCTTCTATGAAACACTTGCTTTCTTACGAAGAAGGTTGAGTGCAGCAAATTCAAACTTTGCTAGTTTGTGTAATCTAACAAGAGGTACAAATTAGTAGATTCACCTCATTTCTAATGTAGTTTCTTTAGAAAACCAACATCATCAGTACAGAACACTGTACTGTGTGAAATAAGTTAATTCGGTTCTAGGAATCAGTTTCCTTTCTACGAAGAAGGTTGAATCCAGCAAGTTCAAACTTTCCCACTTTGTGTAATCTAACAAGATGTACAAGTTAGTAGATTCGCCTCATTTTTAAAGTAGTTTCTTGAGAAAACAAACATCTTCAGTACCGAACACTGTAGTGTGTGAAATAAGTTAATTCGGTTCTAGGAATCAGTTTCCTTTCTACGAAGGTGGTTGAGTTTAGCAAGGTCAAACTTTCCTTGTTAATGTAATCTAAAAAGATGTCCAAGTTAGTAGATTCGCCTCATTTTTAAAGCAGTTTCTTGAGAAAACAAACATCTTCATTGCCGAATATTGTACTGTGTGAAATAAGCTAATTCGGTTCTAGGAATCAGTTGCTTTCCTACAAAGAAGGTTGAGTGCAGCAAGTTCAAACGTTCTTTGTTAATGTATTCTAAAAAGATGCACAACTTAGTAGATTCTCCTCATTTCTAAAGTAGTTTGTTTAGAAAACAAGCATCTTCATTACCGCACACTATACCATGTGAAATAAGCTTTTTCAGTTCTATGAATCACTTGCTTTCTTACGAAGAAGGTTGAGTGCAGCAAATTCAAACTTTGGTAGTGTGTGTAATCTAACAAGAGGTGCAAATTAGTAGATTCACCTCATTTTTAATGTAATTTCTTTAAAAACAAACATCATCTGTGCCGAACACTGTACTGTGTGAAATAAGTTAATTCGGTTCTGGAATCAGTTTCCTTTCTACAAACAAGGTTGAGTGCAGCAAGTTCAAACCCTCCTAGTCTGTGTAATCTAAAAAGATGTACAAGTTAGTAGATTCGCCTCATTTCTAAAGTGGTTTCTTTAGAAAACAAACATCTTCAGTACTAAACACTGTACCTTGTGAAATAAGTTAATTCGGTTCTCGGAATCAGTTTCCTTTCTACGAAGAAGGATGAGTGCAGCAAGTTTAAACGTTGCTGGTTTGTGTAATCTAACAAGATGTACGAGTTAGTAGATTCGCCTCATTTGTAAAGTAGTTTCTTTAGAAAACAAACATCTTCACTACCGAACAGTGTACTGTATGAAATCAGTTAATTCGGTTGTAGGAATCAGTTTCATTTCTACGAAGATGGTTGAGTTTAGCAAGGTCAAACTTTCCTTGTTAATGTAATCTAAAAAGATGTCCAAGTTAGTAGATTGGCCTCATTAGTAAAGTAGTTTGTTGAGAAAAGAAACATCTTCATTGCCGAACATTGTACTGTGTGAAATAAGCTAATTCAATTCTAGGAATCAGTTGCTTTCCTACAAAGAAGGTTGAGTGCAGCAAGTTCAAACTTTACTAGTTTGTGTAATCTAACAAGATGTACAAATTAGTAGATTCACCTCATTTCTAAAGTAGTTTCTTTAGAAAACAAACATCTTCAGTACCGAACACTGTACTGTGTGAAATAAGTTATTCGGTTCTAGGAAACAGTTTCCTTTTCTACAAAGAAGGTTTAGTGCAGCAAGTTCAAACTTTCCTAGTTTGTGTAATATAACAAGATGTACAAGTTAGTAGTTTCGCCTTATTTGTAAAGTAGTTTCTTTGAGAAAACAAACATCATCATTGCCAAACATTGTACTGTGTGAAAAAGGTAATTCGGTTCTAGGAATCATTTGCTTTCCTCCAAAGAAGGTTGTGTGGCAAGTTCAAACTTTTCCTGTTAATGTAATCTAAAAAGATGCACAACTTAGTAGATTTGCCTCATTTGTAAAGTAGTTTGTTTAGAAAACAAACATCTTCATTACCTAACACTATACCATGTGAAATAAACTAGTTCGGTTCTATGAAACACTTGCTTTCTTACAAAGAAGGTTGAGTGCAGCAAATTCAAACTTTGCTAGTTTGTGTAATCTAACAAGATGTACAAATTAGTAGATTCACCTCATTTCTAATGTAGTTTCTTTAGAAAACCAACATCATCAGTACAGAACACTGTACTGTGTGAAATAAGTTAATTCGGTTCTAGGAATCAGTTTCCTTTCTACAAAGAAGGTTGAATCCAGCAAGTTCAAACTTTCCCAGTTTGTGTAATCTAACAAGATGTACAAGTTAGTAGATTCGCCTCATTTTTAAAGTAGTTTCTTGAGAAAACAAACATCTTCAGTACCGAACACTGTAGTGTGTGAAATAAGTTAATTCGGTTCTAGGAATCAGTTTCCTTTCTACACAAAGATGGTTGAGTTTAGCAAGTTCAAACTTTCCTTGTTAATGTAATCTAAAAAGATGTCCAAGTTAGTAGATTCGCCTCATTTTTAAAGCAGTTTCTTGAGAAAACAAACATCTTCATTGCCGAACATTGTACTGTGTGAAATAAGCTAATTCGGTTCTAGGAATCAGTTGCTTTCCTACAAAGAAGGTTGAGTGCAGCAAGTTCAAACGTTCTTTGTTAATGTATTCTAAAAGATGCACAACTTAGTAGATTCTCCTCATTTCTAAAGTAGTTTGTTTAGAAAACAAGCATCTTCATTACGTTTAACACTATACCATGTGAAATAAGCTTTTTCAGTTCTATGAATCACTTGCTTTCTTACAAAGAAGGTTGAGTGCAGCAAATTCAAACTTTTCCTAGTTTGTGTAATCTAACAAGAGGTGCAAATTAGTAGATTCACCTCATTTTTAATGTAATTTCTTTAAAAACAAACATCATCTGTACCGAACACTGTACTGTGTGAAATAAGTTAATTCGGTTCTGGAATCAGTTTCCTTTCTACAAACAAGGTTGAGTGCAGCAAGTTCAACCCTCCTAGTCTGTGTAATCTAAAAAGATGTACAAGTTAGTAGATTCGCCTCATTTCTAAAGTGGTTTCTTTAGAAAACAAACATCTTCAGTACTAAACATTGTACTTGTGAAATAAGTTAATTCGGTTCTAGGAATCAGTTTCCTTTCTACAAAGAAGGTTGAGTGCAGCAAGTTTAAACTTTCCTGGTTTGTGTAATCTAACAAGATGTACAAGTTAGTAGATTCGCCTCATTTGTAAAGTAGTTTCTTTAGAAAACAAACATCTTCACTACCGAACATTGTACTGTGTGAAATCAGTTAATTCGGTTGTAGGAATCAGTTTCATTTCTACAAAGATGGTTGAGTGCAGCAAGTTCAAACTTTCCTTGTTAATGTAATCTAAAAAGATGTCCAAGTTAGTAGATTGGCCTCATTAGTAAAGTAGTTTGTTGAGAAAAGAAACATCTTCATTGCGAACATTGTACTGTGTGAAATAAGCTAATTCAATTCTAGGAATCAGTTGCTTTCCTACAAAGAAGGTTGAGTGCAGCAAGTTCAAACTTTACTAGTTTGTGTAATCTAACAAGATGTACAAATTAGTAGATTCACCTCATTTCTAAAGTAGTTTCTTTAGAAAACAAACATCTTCAGTACGAACACTGTACTGTGTGAAATAAGTTAATTCGGTTCAAGGAATCAGTTTCCTTTCTACAAAGAAGGTTTAGTGCAGCAAGTTCAAACTTTCCTAGTTTGTGTAATATAACAAGATGTACAAGTTAGTAGTTTCGCCTTATTTGTAAAGTAGTTTCTTTAGAAAACAAACATCATCATTGCCAAACATTGTACTGTGTGAAAAAGGTAATTCGGTTCTAGGAATCATTTGCTTTCCTCCAAAGAAGGTTGAGTGTGGCAAGTTCAAACTTTCCTAGTTAATGTAATCTAAAAGATGCACAACTTAGTAGATTTGCCTCATTTGTAAAGTAGTTTGTTTAGAAAACAAACATCTTCATTACCTAACACTATACCATGTGAAATAAACTAGTTCGGTTCTTCTATGAAACACTTGCTTTCTTACAAAGAAGGTTGAGTGCAGCAAATTCAAACTTTGCTAGTTTGTGTAATCTAACAAGAGGTACAAATTAGTAGATTCACCTCATTTCTAATGTAGTTTCTTTAGAAAACCAACATCATCAGTACAGAACACTGTACTGTGTGAAATAAGTTAATTCGGTTCTAGGAATCAGTTTCCTTACAAAGAAGAAGGTTGAATCCAGCAAGTTCAAACTTTCCCACTTTGTGTAATCTAACAAGATGTACAAGTTAGTAGATTCGCCTCATTTTTAAAGTAGTTTCTTGAGAAAACAAACATCTTCATTGCCGAACATTGTAGTGTGTGAAATAAGTTAATTCGGTTCTAGGAATCAGTTTGCTTTTTCTACAAAGATGGTTGAGTTTAGCAAGTTCAAACTTTCCTTGTTAATGTAATCTAAAAAGATGTCCAAGTTAGTAGATTCGCCTCATTTTTAAAGCAGTTTCTTGAGAAAACAAACATCTTCATTGCGAACATTGTACTGTGTGAAATAAGCTAATTCGGTTCTAGGAATCAGTTGCTTTCCTACAAAGAAGGTTGAGTGCAGCAAGTTCAAACTTTCTTTGTTAATGTATTCTAAAAAGATGCACAACTTAGTAGATTCTCCTCATTTCTAAAGTAGTTTGTTTAGAAAACAAACATCTTCATTACCGAACACACTGTACCATGTGAAATAAGCTTTTTCAGTTCTATGAATCACTTGCTTTCTTACAAAGAAGGTTGAGTGCAGCAAATTCAAACTTTCCTAGTTTGTGTAATCTAACAAGATGTGCAAATTAGTAGATTCACCTCATTTTTAATGTAATTTCTTTTAAAAACAAACATCATCTGTACCGAACATTGTACTGTGTGAAATAAGTTAATTGGTTCTGGGAATCAGTTTGCTTTCCTACAAAGAAGGTTGAGTGCAGCAAGTTCAAAACCTCCTAGTCTGTGTAATCTAAAAAGATGTACAAGTTAGTAGATTCGCCTCATTTCTAAAGTGGTTTCTTTAGAAAACAAACATCTTCAGTACTAAACATTGTACCTTGTGAAATAAGTTAATTCGGTTCTAGGAATCAGTTGCTTTCTACAAAGAAGGATGAGTGCAGCAAGTTTAAACGTTGCTGGTTTGTGTAATCTAACAAGATGTACAAGTTAGTAGATTCGCCTCATTTGTAAAGTAGTTTCTTGAGAAAACAAACATCTTCATTGCCGAACATTGTACTGTGTGAAATCAGTTAATTCGGTTCTAGGAATCACTTTCATTTCCTACAAAGATGGTTGAGTGCAGCAAGTTCAAACTTTCCTTGTTAATGTAATCTAAAAAGATGTCCAAGTTAGTAGATTGGCCTCATTAGTAAAGTAGTTTGTTGAGAAAACAAACATCTTCATTGAAGAACATTGTACTGTGTGAAATAAGCTAATTCAATTCTAGGAATCAGTTGCTTTCCTACAAAGAAGGTTGAGTGCAGCAAGTTCAAACTTTACTAGTTTGTGTAATCTAACAAGATGTACAAATTAGTAGATTCACCTCATTTCTAAAGTAGTTTCTTTAGAAAACAAACATCTTCATTGCCGAACATTGTACTGTGTGAAATAAGTTAATTCGGTTCTAGGAATCAGTTTCCTTTCTACAAAGAAGGTTGAGTGCAGCAAGTTCAAACTTTCCTAGTTTGTGTAATATAACAAGATGTACAAGTTAGTAGTTTCGCCTCATTTGTAAAGTAGTTTCTTTAGAAAACAAACATCATCATTGCCAAACATTGTACCTGTGTGAAAAAAGGTAATTCGGTTCTAGGAATCATTTGCTTTCCTCCAAAGAAGGTTGAGTGCAGCAAGTTCAAACTTTCCTAGTTAATGTAATCTAACAAGATGCACAACTTAGTAGATTTGCCTCATTTGTAAAGTAGTTTGTTTAGAAAACAAACATCTTCATTGCCTAACATTGTACCATGTGAAATAAGCTAGTTCGGTTCTAGGAATCACTTGCTTTTCCTACAAAGAAGGTTGAGTGCAGCAAGTTCAAACTTTCCTAGTTTGTGTAATCTAACAAGATGTACAAATTAGTAGATTCACCTCATTTCTAATGTAGTTTCTTGAGAAAACAAACATCATCAGTACAGAACATTGTACTGTGTGAAATAAGTTAATTGGTTCTAGGAATCAGTTTCCTTTCTACAAAGAAGGTTGAATCCAGCAAGTTCAAACTTTCCCAGTTTGTGTAATCTAACAAGATGTACAAGTTAGTAGATTCGCCTCATTTCTAAAGTAGTTTCTTGAGAAAACAAACATCTTCATTACCGAACATTGTACTGTGTGAAATAAGTTAATTCGGTTCTAGGAATCAGTTTGCTTTCTACAAAGGTGGTTGAGTGCAGCAAGTTCAAACTTTCCTAGTTAATGTAATCTAAAAAGATGTACAAGTTAGTAGATTCGCCTCATTTTTAAAGCAGTTTCTTGAGAAAACAAACATCTTCATTGCCGAACATTGTACTGTGTGAAATAAGCTAATTCGGTTCTAGGAATCACTTGCTTTCCTACAAAGAAGGTTGAGTGCAGCAAGTTCAAACTTTCTTTGTTAATGTAATCTAAAAAGATGCACAACTTAGTAGATTCTCCTCATTTCTAAAGTAGTTTGTTGAGAAAACAAACATCTTCATTACCAACATTGTACTGTGTGAAATAAGCTTTTTCAGTTCTATGAATCACTTGCTTTCTACAAAGAAGGTTGAGTGCAGCAAGTTCAAACTTTGGTAGTTTGTGTAATCTAACAAGATGTGCAAATTAGTAGATTCACCTCATTTTTAATGTAGTTTCTTTTAAAAACAAACATCATCATTGCCGAACATTGTACTGTGTGAAATAAGTTAATTCGGTTCTAGGAATCACTTTCCTTTCCTACAAAGAAGGTTGAGTGCAGCAAGTTCAAACTTTCCTAGTTTGTGTAATCTAACAAGATGTACAAGTTAGTAGATTCGCCTCATTTTCTAAAGTAGTTTCTTTGAGAAAACAAACATCTTCAGTACTAAACATTGTACTGTGTGAAATAAGTTAATTCGGTTCTAGGAATCACTTTCCTTTCTACAAAGAAGGTTGAGTGCAGCAAGTTCAAACTTGCTAGTTTGTGTAATCTAACAAGATGTACAAGTTAGTAGATTCGCCTCATTTCTAAAGTAGTTTCTTGAGAAAACAAACATCTTCATTGCCGAACATTGTACTGTGTGAAATAAGTTAATTCGGTTCTAGGAATCACTTTCATTTTCCTACAAAGATGGTTGAGTGCAGCAAGTTCAAACTTTCCTAGTTTGTGTAATCTAACAAGATGTACAAGTTAGTAGATTGGCCTCATTAGTAAAGTAGTTTGTTGAGAAAACAAACATCTTCATTGCCGAACATTGTACTGTGTGAAATAAGCTAATTCAATTCTAGGAATCACTTGCTTTCCTACAAAGAAGGTTGAGTGCAGCAAGTTCAAACTTTCCTAGTTTGTGTAATCTAACAAGATGTACAAGTTAGTAGATTCGCCTCATTTCTAAAGTAGTTTCTTGAGAAAACAAACATCTTCATTGCTGAACATTGTACTGTGTGAAATAAGTTAATTCGGTTCTAGGAATCACTTGCTTTTCTACAAAGAAGGTTGAGTGCAGCAAGTTCAAACTTTCCTAGTTTGTGTAATCTAACAAGATGTACAAGTTAGTAGATTCGCCTCATTTCTAAAGTAGTTTCTTGAGAAAACAAACATCTTCATTGCCAAACATTGTACTGTGTGAAATAAGCTAATTCGGTTCTAGGAATCACTTGCTTTCCTACAAAGAAGGTTGAGTGCAGCAAGTTCAAACTTTCCTAGTTTGTGTAATCTAACAAGATGTACAAGTTAGTAGATTTGCCTCATTTCTAAAGTAGTTTGTTGAGAAAACAAACATCTTCATTGCCGAACATTGTACTGTGTGAAATAAGCTAATTCGGTTCTAGGAATCACTTGCTTTCCTACAAAGAAGGTTGAGTGCAGCAAGTTCAAACTTTCCTAGTTTGTGTAATCTAACAAGATGTACAAATTAGTAGATTCACCTCATTTCTAAAGTAGTTTCTTGAGAAAACAAACATCTTCATTACAGAACATTGTACTGTGTGAAATAAGCTTATTCGGTTCTAGGAATCAGTTTCCTTTCCTACAAAGAAGGTTGAGTGCAGCAAGTTCAAACTTTCCTAGTTTGTGTAATCTAACAAGATGTACAAGTTAGTAGATTCGCCTCATTTTTAAAGTAGTTTCTTGACAAAACAAACATCTTCCTTGCCGAACATTGTACTGTGTGAAATAAGCTAATTCGGTTCTAGGAATCACTTGCTTTCCTACAAAGAAGGTTGAGTGCAGCAAGTTCAAACTTTCCTAGTTTGTGTAATCTAACAAGATGTACAAGTTAGTAGATTCGCCTCATTTTTAAAGTAGTTTCTTGAGAAAACAAACATCTTCATTGCCTAACGTTGTACTGTGTGAAATAAGCTAATTCGGTTCTAGGAATCACTTGCTTTCCTACAAAGAAGGTTGAGTGCAGCAAGTTCAAACTTTCCTAGTTTGTGTAATCTAACAAGATGTACAAGTTAGTAGATTCTCCTCATTTCTAAAGTAGTTTGTTGAGAAAACAAAACATCTTCATTGCCGAACATTGTACTGTGTGAAATAAGCTAATTTTCAGTTCTAGGAATCACTTGCTTTCCTACAAAGAAGGTTGAGTGCAGCAAGTTCAAACTTTCCTAGTTTGTGTAATCTAACAAGATGTACAAATTAGTAGATTCACCTCATTTTTAATAGTAATTTGAGAAAACAAACATCTTCATCTGTACCTAACATTGTACTGTGTGAAATAAGCTAATTCGGTTCTAGGAATCACTTGCTTTTCTACAAAGAAGGTTGAGTGCAGCAAGTTCAAACTTTCCTAGTTTGTGTAATCTAAAAAGATGTACAAGTTAGTAGATTCGCCTCATTTCTAAAGTAGTTTCTTGAGAAAACAAACATCTTCATTACTAAACATTGTACTGTGTGAAATAAGTTAATTCGGTTCTAGGAATCACTTGCTTTCCTACAAAGAAGGTTGAGTGCAGCAAGTTCAAACTTTCCTAGTTTGTGTAATCTAACAAGATGTACAAGTTAGTAGATTCGCCTCATTTCTAAAGTAGTTTCTTGAGAAAACAAACATCTTCATTGCCGAACATTGTACTGTGTGAAATAAGTTAATTCGGTTCTAGGAATCACTTGCTTTTCTACAAAGAAGGTTGAGTGCAGCAAGTTCAAACTTTCCTAGTTTGTGTAATCTAACAAGATGTACAAGTTAGTAGATTGGCCTCATTTCTAAAGTAGTTTTGTTGAGAAAACAAACATCTTCATTGCCGAACATTGTACTGTGTGAAATAAGCTAATTCGGTTCTAGGAATCACTTGCTTTCCTACAAAGAAGGTTGAGTGCAGCAAGTTCAAACTTTCCTAGTTTGTGTAATCTAACAAGATGTACAAATTAGTAGATTCGCCTCATTTCTAAAGTAGTTTCTTGAGAAAACAAACATCTTCATTGCCGAACATTGTACTGTGTGAAATAAGTTAATTCGGTTCTAGGAATCACTTGCTTTCCTACAAAGAAGGTTGAGTGCAGCAAGTTCAAACTTTCCTAGTGTGTGTAATCTAACAAGATGTACAAGTTAGTAGATTCGCCTCATTTCTAAAGTAGTTTCTTGAGAAAACAAACATCTTCATTGCCAAACATTGTACTGTGTGAAATAAGCTAATTCGTTCTAGGAATCACTTGCTTTCCTACAAAGAAGGTTGAGTGCAGCAAGTTCAAACTTTCCTAGTTTGTGTAATCTAACAAGATGCACAAGTTAGTAGATTTGCCTCATTTCTAAAGTAGTTTCTGAGAAAACAAACATCTTCATTGTTTAACATTGTACTGTGTGAAATAAGCTAATTCGGTTCTAGGAATCACTTGCTTTCCTACAAAGAAGGTTGAGTGCAGCAAGTTCAAACTTTCCTAGTTTGTGTAATCTAACAAGATGTACAAATTAGTAGATTCGCCTCATTTCTAAAGTAGTTTCTTGAGAAAACAAACATCTTCATTGCAGAACATTGTACTGTGTGAAATAAGCTAATTCGGTTCTAGGAATCACTTGCTTTCCTACAAAGAAGGTTGAGTGCAGCAAGTTCAAACTTTCCTAGTTTGTGTAATCTAACAAGATGTACAAGTTAGTAGATTCGCCTCATTTCTAAAGTAGTTTCTTGAGAAAACAAACATCTTCATTGCCTAACATTGTACTGTGTGAAATAAGCTAATTGGTTCTAGGAATCACTTGCTTTCCTACAAAGAAGGTTGAGTGCAGCAAGTTCAAACTTTCCTAGTTTGTGTAATCTAACAAGATGTACAAGTTAGTAGATTCGCCTCATTTCTAAAGTAGTTTTTTGAGAAAACAAACATCTTCATTGCCGAACATTGTACTGTGTGAAATAAGCTAATTTGGTTCTAGGAATCACTTGCTTTCCTACAAAGAAGGTTGAGTGCAGCAAGTTCAAACTTTCCTAGTTTGTGTAATCTAACAAGATGATGTACAAGTTAGTAGATTCGCCTCATTTCTAAAGTAGTTAGTTTGAGAAAACAAACATCTTCATTGCCAACATTGTACTGTGTGAAATAAGCTAATTCAGTTCTAGGAATCACTTGCTTTCCTACAAAGAAGGTTGAGTGCAGCAAGTTCAAACTTTCCTAGTTTGTGTAATCTAACAAGATGTACAAGTTAGTAGATTCGCCTCATTTCTAAAGTAGTTTCTTGAGAAAACAAACATCTTCATTGCCGAACATTGTACTGTGTGAAATAAGCTAATTGGTTCTAGGAATCACTTGCTTTCCTACAAAGAAGGTTGAGTGCAGCAAGTTCAAACTTTCCTAGTTTGTGTAATCTAACAAGATGTACAAGTTAGTAGATTCGCCTCATTTCTAAAGTAGTTTCTTGAGAAAACAAACATCTTCATTGTACTAAACATTGTACTGTGTGAAATAAGCTAATTGGTTCTAGGAATCACTTGCTTTCCTACAAAGAAGGTTGAGTGCAGCAAGTTCAAACTTTCCTAGTTTGTGTAATCTAACAAGATGTACAAGTTAGTAGATTCGCCTCATTTTAAAGTAGTTTTTGAGAAAACAAACATCTTCATTGCTTAACATTGTACTGTGTGAAATAAGCTAATTGGTTCTAGGAATCACTTGCTTTCCTACAAAGAAGGTTGAGTGCAGCAAGTTCAAACTTTCCTAGTTTGTGTAATCTAACAAGATGTACAAGTTAGTAGATTCGCCTCATTTCTAAAGTAGTTTCTTGAGAAAACAAACATCTTCATTGCCTAACATTGTACTGTGTGAAATAAGCTAATTTGTTCTAGGAATCACTTGCTTTCCTACAAAGAAGGTTGAGTGCAGCAAGTTCAAACTTTCCTAGTTTGTGTAATCTAACAAGATGTACAAGTTAGTAGATTCGCCTCATTTCTAAAGTAGTTTCTTGAGAAAACAAACATCTTCATTGCCTAACGTTGTACTGTGTGAAATAAGCTAATTCGGTTCTAGGAATCACTTGCTTTCCTACAAAGAAGGTTGAGTGCAGCAAGTTCAAACTTTCCTAGTTTGTGTAATCTAACAAGATGTACAAGTTAGTAGATTCGCCTCATTTCTAAAGTAGTTTCTTGAGAAAACAAACATCTTCATTGCCTAACATTGTACTGTGAAATAAGCTAATTGGTTCTAGGAATCACTTGCTTTCCTACAAAGAAGGTTGAGTGCAAGTTCAAACTTTCCTAGTTTGTGTAATCTAACAAGATGTACAAGTTAGTAGATTTGCCTCATTTCTAAAGTAGTTTCTTGAGAAAACAAACATCTTCATTGCCTAACGTTGTACTGTGTGAAATAAGCTAATTCGGTTCTAGGAATCACTTGCTTTCCTACAAAGAAGGTTGAGTGCAGCAAGTTCAAACTTTCCTAGTTTGTGTAATCTAACAAGATGTACAAGTTAGTAGAGTCGCCTCATTTCTAAAGTAGTTTCTTTAGAAAACAAACATCTTCATTGCCGAACATTGTACTGTGTGAAATAAGCTAATTCGGTTCTAGGAATCACTTGCTTTCCTACAAAGAAGGTTGAGTGCAGCAAGTTCAAACTTTCCTAGTTTGTGTAATCTAACAAGATGTACAAGTTAGTAGATTCGCCTCATTTCTAAAGTAGTTTCTTGAGAAAACAAACATCTTCATTGCCTAACATTGTACTGTGTGAAATAAGCTAATTTGGTTCTAGGAATCACTTGCTTTCCTACAAAGAAGGTTGAGTGCAGCAAGTTCAAACTTTCCTAGTTTGTGTAATCTAACAAGATGTACAAGTTAGTAGATTCGCCTCATTTCTAAAGTAGTTTCTTGAGAAACAAACATCTTCATTGCCCTAACATTGTACTGTGTGAAATAAGCTAATTGGTTCTAGGAATCACTTGCTTTCCTACAAAGAAGGTTGAGTGCAGCAAGTTCAAACTTTCCTAGTTTGTGTAATCTAACAAGATGTACAAGTTAGTAGATTCGCCTCATTTCTAAAGTAGTTTCTTGAGAAAACAAACATCTTCATTGCCTAACGTTGTACTGTGTGAAATAAGCTAATTCGGTTCTAGGAATCACTTGCTTTCCTACAAAGAAGGTTGAGTGCAGCAAGTTCAAACTTTCCTAGTTTGTGTAATCTAACAAGATGTACAAGTTAGTAGATTCGCCTCATTTCTAAAGTAGTTTCTTGAGAAAACAAACATCTTCATTGCCTAACATTGTACTGTGTGAAATAAGCTAATTGGTTCTAGGAATCACTTGCTTTCCTACAAAGAAGGTTGAGTGCAGCAAGTTCAAACTTTCCTAGTTTGTGTAATCTAACAAGATGTACAAGTTAGTAGATTCGCCTCATTTCTAAAGTAGTTTCTTGAGAAAACAAACATCTTCATTGCCTAACATTGTACTGTGTGAAATAAGCTAATTCGGTTCTAGGAATCACTTGCTTTCCTACAAAGAAGGTTGAGTGCAGCAAGTTCAAACTTTCCTAGTTTGTGTAATCTAACAAGATGTACAAGTTAGTAGATTCGCCTCATTTCTAAAGTAGTTTCTTGAGAAAACAAACATCTTCATTGCCGAACATTGTACTGTGAAATAAGCTAATTCGGTTCTAGGAATCACTTGCTTTCCTACAAAGAAGGTTGAGTGCAGCAAGTTCAAACTTTCCTAGTTTGTGTAATCTAACAAGATGTACAAGTTAGTAGATTCGCCTCATTTCTAAAGTAGTTTCTTGAGAAAACAAACATCTTCATTGCCGAACATTGTACTGTGTGAAATAAGCTAATTTGTTCTAGGAATCACTTGCTTTCCTACAAAGAAGGTTGAGTGCAGCAAGTTCAAACTTTCCTAGTTTGTGTAATCTAACAAGATGTACAAGTTAGTAGATTCGCCTCATTTCTAAAGTAGTTTTTTGAGAAAACAAACATCTTCATTGCCGAACATTGTACTGTGTGAAATAAGCTAATTCTGGTTCTAGGAATCACTTGCTTTCCTACAAAGAAGGTTGAGTGCAGCAAGTTCAAACTTTCCTAGTTTGTGTAATCTAACAAGATGTACAAGTTAGTAGATTCGCCTCATTTCTAAAGTAGTTTCTTGAGAAAACAAACATCTTCATTGCCTAACATTGTACTGTGTGAAATAAGCTAATTTGGTTCTAGGAATCACTTGCTTTCCTACAAAGAAGGTTGAGTGCAGCAAGTTCAAACTTTCCTAGTTTGTGTAATCTAACAAGATGTACAAGTTAGTAGATTCGCCTCATTTCTAAAGTAGTTTCTTGAAAAAAAACATCTTCATTGCCTAACATTGTACTGTGTGAAATAAGCTAATTGGTTCTAGGAATCACTTGCTTTTTCCTACAAAGAAGGTTGAGTGCAGCAAGTTCAAACTTTCCTAGTTTGTGTAATCTAACAAGATGTACAAGTTAGTAGATTCGCCTCATTTCTAAAGTAGTTTCTTGAGAAAAACAAACATCTTCATTGCCGAACATTGTACTGTGTGAAATAAGCTAATTCGGTTCTAGGAATCACTTGCTTTCCTACAAAGAAGGTTGAGTGCAGCAAGTTCAAACTTTCCTAGTTTGTGTAATCTAACAAGATGTACAAGTTAGTAGATTCGCCTCATTTCTAAAGTAGTTTCTTGAGAAAACAAACATCTTCATTGCCTAACATTGTACTGTGTGAAATAAGCTAATTGGTTCTAGGAATCACTTGCTTTCCTACAAAGAAGGTTGAGTGCAGCAAGTTCAAACTTTCCTAGTTTGTGTAATCTAACAAGATGTACAAGTTAGTAGATTCGCCTCATTTCTAAAGTAGTTTCTTGAAAAAAAAAAAAACATCTTCATTGCCTAACATTGTACTGTGTGAAATAAGCTAATTCGGTTCTAGGAATCACTTGCTTTCCTACAAAGAAGGTTGAGTGCAGCAAGTTCAAACTTTCCTAGTTTGTGTAATCTAACAAGATGTACAAGTTAGTAGATTCGCCTCATTTCTAAAGTAGTTTCTTGAGAAAACAAACATCTTCATTGCCGAACATTGTACTGTGTGAAATAAGCTAATTCGGTTCTAGGAATCACTTGCTTTCCTACAAAGAAGGTTGAGTGCAGCAAGTTCAAACTTTCCTAGTTTGTGTAATCTAACAAGATGTACAAGTTAGTATTCGCCTCATTTCTAAAGTAGTTTCTTGAGAAAACAAACATCTTCATTGCCGAACATTGTACTGTGTGAAATAAGCTAATTCGGTTCTAGGAATCACTTGCTTTCCTATTAAGAAGGTTGAGTGCAGCAAGTTCAAACTTTCCTAGTTTGTGTAATCTAACAAGATGTACAAGTTAGTAGATTCGCCTCATTTCTAAAGTAGTTTCTTGAGAAAACAAACATCTTCATTGCCGAACATTGTACTGTGTGAAATAAGCTAATTCGTTTCTAGGAATCACTTGCTTTCCTACAAAGAAGGTTGAGTGCAGCAAGTTCAAACTTTCCTAGTTTGTGTAATCTAACAAGATGTACAAGTTAGTAGATTCGCCTCATTTCTAAAGTAGTTTCTTGAGAAAACAAACATCTTCATTGCTAACATTGTACTGTGTGAAATAAGCTAATTCGGTTCTAGGAATCACTTGCTTTCCTACAAAGAAGGTTGAGTGCAGCAAGTTCAAACTTTCCTAGTTTGTGTAATCTAACAAGATGTACAAGTTAGTAGATTCGCCTCATTTCTAAAGTAGTTTCTTGAGAAAACAAACATCTTCATTGCTTAACATTGTACTGTGTGAAATAAGCAATTGGTTCTAGGAATCACTTGCTTTCCTACAAAGAAGGTTGAGTGAAGCAAGTTCAAACTTTCCTAGTTTGTGTAATCTAACAAGATGTACAAGTTAGTAGATTCGCCTCATTTCTAAAGTAGTTTCTTGAGAAAACAAACATCTTCATTGCCTAACATTGTACTGTGTGAAATAAGCTAATTCGGTTCTAGGAATCACTTGCTTTCCTACAAAGAAGGTTGAGTGCAGCAAGTTCAAACTTTCCTAGTTTGTGTAATCTAACAAGATGTACAAGTTAGTAGATTCGCCTCATTTCTAAAGTAGTTTCTTGAGAAAACAAACATCTTCATTGCCTAACGTTGTACTGTGTGAAATAAGCTAATTCGGTTCTAGGAATCACTTGCTTTCCTACAAAGAAGGTTGAGTGCAGCAAGTTCAAACTTTCCTAGTTTGTGTAATCTAACAAGATGTACAAGTTAGTAGATTCGCCTCATTTCTAAAGTAGTTTCTTGAGAAAACAAACATCTTCATTGCCTAACGTTGTACTGTGTGAAATAAGCTAATTCGGTTCTAGGAATCACTTGCTTTCCTACAAAGAAGGTTGAGTGCAGCAAGTTCAAACTTTCCTAGTTTGTGTAATCTAACAAGATGTACAAGTTAGTAGATTCGCCTCATTTCTAAAGTAGTTTCTTGAGAAAACAAACATCTTCATTGCCGAACATTGTACTGTGTGAAATAAGCTAATTTGTTCTAGGAATCACTTGCTTTCCTACAAAGAAGGTTGAGTGCAGCAAGTTCAAACTTTCCTAGTTTGTGTAATCTAACAAGATGTACAAGTTAGTAGATTCGCCTCATTTCTAAAGTAGTTTCTTGAGAAAACAAACATCTTCATTGCCGAACATTGTACTGTGTGAAATAAGCTAATTCGGTTCTAGGAATCACTTGCTTTCCTACAAAGAAGGTTGAGTGCAGCAAGTTCAAACTTTCCTAGTTTGTGTAATCTAACAAGATGTACAAGTTAGTAGATTCGCCTCATTTCTAAAGTAGTTTCTTGAGAAAACAAACATCTTCATTGCCTAACATTGTACTGTGTGAAATAAGCTAATTCGGTTCTAGGAATCACTTGCTTTCCTACAAAGAAGGTTGAGTGCAGCAAGTTCAAACTTTCCTAGTTTGTGTAATCTAACAAGATGTACAAGTTAGTAGATTCGCCTCATTTCTAAAGTAGTTTTTGAGAAAACAAACATCTTCATTGCCTAACATTGTACTGTGTGAAATAAGCTAATTTGGTTCTAGGAATCACTTGCTTTCCTACAAAGAAGGTTGAGTGCAGCAAGTTCAAACTTTCCTAGTTTGTGTAATCTAACAAGATGTACAAGTTAGTAGATTCGCCTCATTTCTAAAGTAGTTTCTTGAGAAAACAAACATCTTCATTGCCGAACATTGTACTGTGTGAAATAAGCTAATTGGTTCTAGGAATCACTTGCTTTCCTACAAAGAAGGTTGAGTGCAGCAAGTTCAAACTTTCCTAGTTTGTGTAATCTAACAAGATGTACAAGTTAGTAGATTCGCCTCATTTCTAAAGTAGTTTCTTGAGAAAACAAACATCTTCATTGCCTAACATTGTACTGTGTGAAATAAGCTAATTCGTTCTAGGAATCACTTGCTTTCCTACAAAGAAGGTTGAGTGCAGCAAGTTCAAACTTTCCTAGTTTGTGTAATCTAACAAGATGTACAAGTTAGTAGATTCGCCTCATTTCTAAAGTAGTTTCTTGAGAAAACAAACATCTTCATTGCCTAACGTTGTACTGTGTGAAATAAGCTAATTCGGTTCTAGGAATCACTTGCTTTCCTACAAAGAAGGTTGAGTGCAGCAAGTTCAAACTTTCCTAGTTTGTGTAATCTAACAAGATGTACAAGTTAGTAGATTCGCCTCATTTCTAAAGTAGTTTCTTGAGAAAACAAACATCTTCATTGCCTAACGTTGTACTGTGTGAAATAAGCTAATTGGTTCTAGGAATCACTTGCTTTCCTACAAAGAAGGTTGAGTGCAGCAAGTTCAAACTTTCCTAGTTTGTGTAATCTAACAAGATGTACAAGTTAGTAGATTCGCCTCATTTCTAAAGTAGTTTCTTGAGAAAACAAACATCTTCATTGCCTAACGTTGTACTGTGTGAAATAAGCTAATTCGGTTCTAGGAATCACTTGCTTTCCTACAAAGAAGGTTGAGTGCAGCAAGTTCAAACTTTCCTAGTTTGTGTAATCTAACAAGATGTACAAGTTAGTAGATTTCAAACTTTCCTATTTCATTTCTAAAGTAGTTTCTTGAGAAAACAAACATCTTCATTGCCTAACATTGTACTGTGTGAAATAAGCTAATTGGTTCTAGGAATCACTTGCTTTCCTACAAAGAAGGTTGAGTGCAGCAAGTTCAAACTTTCCTAGTTTGTGTAATCTAACAAGATGTACAAGTTAGTAGATTCGCCTCATTTCTAAAGTAGTTTCTTGAGAAAACAAACATCTTCATTGCCGAACATTGTACTGTGTGAAATAAGCTAATTCGGTTCTAGGAATCACTTGCTTTCCTACAAAGAAGGTTGAGTGCAGCAAGTTCAAACTTTCCTAGTTTGTGTAATCTAACAAGATGTACAAGTTAGTAGATTCGCCTCATTTCTAAAGTAGTTTCTTGAGAAAACAAACATCTTCATTGCCTAACATTGTACTGTGTGAAATAAGCTAATTCGGTTCTAGGAATCACTTGCTTTCCTACAAAGAAGGTTGAGTGCAGCAAGTTCAAACTTTCCTAGTTTGTGTAATCTAACAAGATGTACAAGTTAGTAGATTCGCCTCATTTCTAAAGTAGTTTCTTGAGAAAACAAACATCTTCATTGCCTAACATTGTACTGTGTGAAATAAGCTAATTCGTTCTAGGAATCACTTGCTTTCCTACAAAGAAGGTTGAGTGCAGCAAGTTCAAACTTTCCTAGTTTGTGTAATCTAACAAGATGTACAAGTTAGTAGATTCGCCTCATTTCTAAAGTAGTTTCTTGAGAAAACAAACATCTTCATTGCCGAACATTGTACTGTGTGAAATAAGCTAATTTGGTTCTAGGAATCACTTGCTTTCCTACAAAGAAGGTTGAGTGCAGCAAGTTCAAACTTTCCTAGTTTGTGTAATCTAACAAGATGTACAAGTTAGTAGATTCGCCTCATTTCTAAAGTAGTTTCTTGAGAAAACAAACATCTTCATTGCCGAACTTTGTACTGTGTGAAATAAGCTAATTCTGTCTAGGAATCACTTGCTTTCCTACAAAGAAGGTTGAGTGCAGCAAGTTCAAACTTTCCTAGTTTGTGTAATCTAACAAGATGTACAAGTTAGTAGATTCGCCTCATTTCTAAAGTAGTTTCTTGAGAAAACAAACATCTTCATTGCCGAACATTGTACTGTGTGAAATAAGCTAATTCGGTTCTAGGAATCACTTGCTTTCCTACAAAGAAGGTTGAGTGCAGCAAGTTCAAACTTTCCTAGTTTGTGTAATCTAACAAGATGTACAAGTTAGTAGATTCGCCTCATTTCTAAAGTAGTTTCTTGAGAAAACAAACATCTTCATTGCCGAACATTGTACTGTGTGAAATAAGCTAATTTGGTTCTAGGAATCACTTGCTTTCCTACAAAGAAGGTTGAGTGCAGCAAGTTCAAACTTTCCTAGTTTGTGTAATCTAACAAGATGTACAAGTTAGTAGATTCGCCTCATTTCTAAAGTAGTTTCTTGAGAAAACAAACATCTTCATTGCCTAACATTGTACTGTGTGAAATAAGCTAATTGGTTCTAGGAATCACTTGCTTTCCTACAAAGAAGGTTGAGTGCAGCAAGTTCAAACTTTCCTAGTTTGTGTAATCTAACAAGATGTACAAGTTAGTAGATTCGCCTCATTTCTAAAGTAGTTTCTTGAGAAAACAAACATCTTCATTGCCTAACATTGTACTGTGTGAAATAAGCTAATTTGGTTCTAGGAATCACTTGCTTTCCTACAAAGAAGGTTGAGTGCAGCAAGTTCAAACTTTCCTAGTTTGTGTAATCTAACAAGATGTACAAGTTAGTAGATTCGCCTCATTTCTAAAGTAGTTTCTTGAGAAAACAAACATCTTCATTGCCTAACATTGTACTGTGTGAAATAAGCTAATTCGGTTCTAGGAATCACTTGCTTTCCTACAAAGAAGGTTGAGTGCAGCAAGTCAAACTTTCCTAGTTTGTGTAATCTAACAAGATGTACAAGTTAGTAGATTCGCCTCATTTCTAAAGTAGTAGTTTGAGAAAACAAACATCTTCATTGTTTAAACATTGTACTGTGTGAAATAAGCTAATTCGGTTCTAGGAATCACTTGCTTTCCTACAAAGAAGGTTGAGTGCAGCAAGTTCAAACTTTCCTAGTTTGTGTAATCTAACAAGATGTACAAGTTAGTAGATTCGCCTCATTTCTAAAGTAGTTTCTTGAGAAAACAAACATCTTCATTGCCTAACATTGTACTGTGTGAAATAAGCTAATTGGTTCTAGGAATCACTTGCTTTCCTACAAAGAAGGTTGAGTGCAGCAAGTTCAAACTTTCCTAGTTTGTGTAATCTAACAAGATGTGTACAAGTTAGTAGATTCGCCTCATTTCTAAAGTAGTTTCTTGAGAAAACAAACATCTTCATTGCCTAACATTGTACTGTGTGAAATAAGCTAATTGGTTCTAGGAATCACTTGCTTTCCTACAAAGAAGGTTGAGTGCAGCAAGTTCAAACTTTCCTAGTTTGTGTAATCTAACAAGATGTACAAGTTAGTAGATTCGCCTCATTTCTAAAGTAGTTTCTTGAGAAAACAAACATCTTCATTGCCCTAACATTGTACTGTGTGAAATAAGCTAATTCGGTTCTAGGAATCACTTGCTTTCCTACAAAGAAGGTTGAGTGCAGCAAGTTCAAACTTTCCTAGTTTGTGTAATCTAACAAGATGTACAAGTTAGTAGATTCGCCTCATTTCTAAAGTAGTTTCTTGAGAAAACAAACATCTTCATTGCCTAACATTGTACTGTGTGAAATAAGCTATTTGGTTCTAGGAATCACTTGCTTTCCTACAAAGAAGGTTGAGTGCAGCAAGTTCAAACTTTCCTAGTTTGTGTAATCTAACAAGATGTACAAGTTAGTAGATTCGCCTCATTTCTAAAGTAGTTTCTTGAGAAAACAAACATCTTCATTGCCTAACATTGTACTGTGTGAAATAAGCTAATTCGGTTCTAGGAATCACTTGCTTTCCTACAAAGAAGGTTGAGTGCAGCAAGTTCAAACTTTCCTAGTTTGTGTAATCTAACAAGATGTACAAGTTAGTAGATTCGCCTCATTTCTAAAGTAGTTTCTTGAGAAAACAAACATCTTCATTGCCTAACATTGTACTGTGTGAAATAAGCTAATTCGGTTCTAGGAATCACTTGCTTTCCTACAAAGAAGTTTTTGTGCAGCAAGTTCAAACTTTCCTAGTTTGTGTAATCTAACAAGATGTACAAGTTAGTAGATTCGCCTCATTTCTAAAGTAGTTTCTTGAGAAAACAAACATCTTCATTGCCTAACATTGTACTGTGTGAAATAAGCTAATTGGTTCTAGGAATCACTTGCTTTCCTACAAAGAAGGTTGAGTGCAGCAAGTTCAAACTTTCCTAGTTTTGTGTAATCTAACAAGATACAAGTTAGTTAGTAGATTCGCCTCATTTCTAAAGTAGTTTCTTGAGAAAACAAACATCTTCATTGCCTAACGTTGTACTGTGTGAAATAAGCTAATTCGGTTCTAGGAATCACTTGCTTTCCTACAAAGAAGGTTGAGTGCAGCAAGTTCAAACTTTCCTAGTTTGTGTAATCTAACAAGATGTACAAGTTAGTAGATTCGCCTCATTTCTAAAGTAGTTTCTTGAGAAAACAAACATCTTCATTGCCGAACATTGTACTGTGTGAAATAAGCTAATTCGGTTCTAGGAATCACTTGCTTTCCTACAAAGAAGGTTGAGTGCAGCAAGTTCAAACTTTCCTAGTTTGTGTAATCTAACAAGATGTACAAGTTAGTAGATTCCCCTCATTTCTAAAGTAGTTTCTTGAGAAAACAAACATCTTCATTGCCTAACGTCGTACTGTGTGAAATAAGCTAATTCGGTTCTAGGAATCACTTGCTTTCCTACAAAGAAGGTTGAGTGCAGCAAGTTCAAACTTTCCTAGTTTGTGTAATCTAACAAGATGTACAAGTTAGTAGATTCGCCTCATTTCTAAAGTAGTTTCTTGAGAAAACAAACATCTTCATTGCCTAACATTGTACTGTGTGAAATAAGCTAATTGGTTCTAGGAATCACTTGCTTTCCTACAAAGAAGGTTGAGTGCAGCAAGTTCAAACTTTCCTAGTTTGTGTAATCTAACAAGATGTACAAGTTAGTAGATTCGCCTCATTTCTAAAGTAGTTTCTTGAGAAAACAAACATCTTCATTGCCGAACATTGTACTGTGTGAAATAAGCTAATTCGGTTCTAGGAATCACTTGCTTTCCTACAAAGAAGGTTGAGTGCAGCAAGTTCAAACTTTCCTAGTTTGTGTAATCTAACAAGATGTACAAGTTAGTAGATTCGCCTCATTTCTAAAGTAGTTTCTTGAGAAAACAAACATCTTCATTGCCTAACATTGTACTGTGTGAAATAAGCTAATTCGGTTCTAGGAATCACTTGCTTTCCTACAAAGAAGGTTGAGTGCAGCAAGTTCAAACTTTCCTAGTTTGTGTAATCTAACAAGATGTACAAGTTAGTAGATTCGCCTCATTTCTAAAGTAGTTTCTTGAGAAAACAAACATCTTCATTGCCTAACATTGTACTGTGTGAAATAAGCTAATTGTTCTAGGAATCACTTGCTTTCCTACAAAGAAGGTTGAGTGCAGCAAGTTCAAACTTTCCTAGTTTGTGTAATCTAACAAGATGTACAAGTTAGTAGATTCGCCTCATTTCTAAAGTAGTTTTTGAGAAAACAAACATCTTCATTGCCCTAACATTGTACTGTGTGAAATAAGCTAATTGGTTCTAGGAATCACTTGCTTTCCTACAAAGAAGGTTGAGTGCAGCAAGTTCAAACTTTCCTAGTTTGTGTAATCTAACAAGATGTACAAGTTAGTAGATTCGCCTCATTTCTAAAGTAGTTTCTTGAGAAAACAAACATCTTCATTGCCTAACGTTGTACTGTGTGAAATAAGCTAATTGGTTCTAGGAATCACTTGCTTTCCTACAAAGAAGGTTGAGTGCAGCAAGTTCAAACTTTCCTAGTTTGTGTAATCTAACAAGATGTACAAGTTAGTAGATTCGCCTCATTTCTAAAGTAGTTTCTTGAGAAAACAAACATCTTCATTGCCTAACGTTGTACTGTGTGAAATAAGCTAATTCGGTTCTAGGAATCACTTGCTTTCCTACAAAGAAGGTTGAGTGCAGCAAGTTCAAACTTTCCTAGTTTGTGTAATCTAACAAGATGTACAAGTTAGTAGATTCGCCTCATTTCTAAAGTAGTTTCTTGAGAAAACACACATCTTCATTGCCTAACATTGTACTGTGTGAAATAAGCTAATTGGTTCTAGGAATCACTTGCTTTCCTACAAAGAAGGTTGAGTGCAGCAAGTTCAAACTTTCCTAGTTTGTGTAATCTAACAAGATGTACAAGTTAGTAGATTCGCCTCATTTCTAAAGTAGTTTCTTGAGAAAACAAACATCTTCATTGCCTAACATTGTACTGTGTGAAATAAGCTAATTTGTTCTAGGAATCACTTGCTTCCTACAAAGAAGGTTGAGTGCAGCAAGTTCAAACTTTCCTAGTTTGTGTAATCTAACAAGATGTACAAGTTAGTAGATTCGCCTCATTTCTAAAGTAGTTTTTGAGAAAACAAACATCTTCATTGCCTAACATTGTACTGTGTGAAATAAGCTAATTGTTCTAGGAATCACTTGCTTTCCTACAAAGAAGGTTGAGTGCAGCAAGTTCAAACTTTCCTAGTTTGTGTAATCTAACAAGATGTACAAGTTAGTAGATTCGCCTCATTTCTAAAGTAGTTTCTTGAGAAAACAAACATCTTCATTGCCTAACATTGTACTGTGTGAAATAAGCTAATTCGGTTCTAGGAATCACTTGCTTTCCTACAAAGAAGGTTGAGTGCAGCAAGTTCAAACTTTCCTAGTTTGTGTAATCTAACAAGATGTACAAGTTAGTAGATTCGCCTCATTTCTAAAGTAGTTTTGAGAAAACAAACATCTTCATTGCCGAACATTGTACTGTGTGAAATAAGCTAATTTGGTTCTAGGAATCACTTGCTTTCCTACAAAGAAGGTTGAGTGCAGCAAGTTCAAACTTTCCTAGTTTGTGTAATCTAACAAGATGTACAAGTTAGTAGATTCGCCTCATTTCTAAAGTAGTTTCTTGAGAAAACAAACATCTTCATTGCTAACATTGTACTGTGTGAAATAAGCTAATTTGTTCTAGGAATCACTTGCTTTCCTACAAAGAAGGTTGAGTGCAGCAAGTTCAAAGTTTCCTAGTTTGTGTAATCTAACAAGATGTACAAGTTAGTAGATTCGCCTCATTTCTAAAGTAGTTTCTTGAGAAAACAAACATCTTCATTGCCTAACGTTGTACTGTGTGAAATAAGCTAATTCGGTTCTAGGAATCACTTGCTTTCCTACAAAGAAGGTTGAGTGCAGCAAGTTCAAACTTTCCTAGTTTGTGTAATCTAACAAGATGTACAAGTTAGTAGATTCGCCTCATTTCTAAAGTAGTTTCTTGAGAAAACAAACATCTTCATTGCCGAACATTGTACTGTGTGAAATAAGCTAATTGGGTTCTAGGAATCACTTGCTTTCCTACAAAGAAGGTTGAGTGCAGCAAGTTCAAACTTTCCTAGTTTGTGTAATCTAACAAGATGTACAAGTTAGTAGATTCGCCTCATTTCTAAAGTAGTTTCTTGAGAAAACAAACATCTTCATTGCCTAACATTGTACTGTGTGAAATAAGCTAATTCGGTTCTAGGAATCACTTGCTTTCCTACAAAGAAGGTTGAGTGCAGCAAGTTCAAACTTTCCTAGTTTGTGTAATCTAACAAGATGTACAAGTTAGTAGATTCGCCTCATTTCTAAAGTAGTTTCTTGAGAAAACAAACATCTTCATTGCCTAACATTGTACTGTGTGAAATAAGCTAATTTGGTTCTAGGAATCACTTGCTTTCCTACAAAGAAGGTTGAGTGCAGCAAGTTCAAACTTTCCTAGTTTGTGTAATCTAACAAGATGTACAAGTTAGTAGATTCGCCTCATTTCTAAAGTAGTTTTTGAGAAAACAAACATCTTCATTGCCTAACGTTGTACTGTGTGAAATAAGCTAATTCGGTTCTAGGAATCACTTGCTTTCCTACAAAGAAGGTTGAGTGCAGCAAGTTCAAACTTTCCTAGTTTGTGTAATCTAACAAGATGTACAAGTTAGTAGATTCGCCTCATTTCTAAAGTAGTTTCTTGAGAAAACAAACATCTTCATTGCCTAACATTGTACTGTGTGAAATAAGCTAATTCGGTTCTAGGAATCACTTGCTTTCCTACAAAGAAGGTTGAGTGCAGCAAGTTCAAACTTTCCTAGTTTGTGTAATCTAACAAGATGTACAAGTTAGTAGATTCGCCTCATTTCTAAAGTAGTTTCTTGAGAAAACAAACATCTTCATTGCCTAACATTGTACTGTGTGAAATAAGCTAATTGGTTCTAGGAATCACTTGCTTTCCTACAAAGAAGGTTGAGTGCAGCAAGTTCAAACTTTCCTAGTTTGTGTAATCTAACAAGATGTACAAGTTAGTAGATTCGCCTCATTTCTAAAGTAGTTTCTTGAGAAAACAAACATCTTCATTGCCTAACATTGTACTGTGTGAAATAAGCTAATTCGGTTCTAGGAATCACTTGCTTTCCTACAAAGAAGGTTGAGTGCAGCAAGTTCAAACTTTCCTAGTTTGTGTAATCTAACAAGATGTACAAGTTAGTAGATTCGCCTCATTTCTAAAGTAGTTTGTTGAGAAAACAAACATCTTCATTGCCTAACGTTGTACTGTGTGAAATAAGCTAATTCGGTTCTAGGAATCACTTGCTTTCCTACAAAGAAGGTTGAGTGCAGCAAGTTCAAACTTTCCTAGTTTGTGTAATCTAACAAGATGTACAAGTTAGTAGATTCGCCTCATTTCTAAAAGTTTTTTTGAGAAAACAAACATCTTCATTGCCTAACGTTGTACTGTGTGAAATAAGCTAATTCGGTTCTAGGAATCACTTGCTTTCCTACAAAGAAGGTTGAGTGCAGCAAGTTCAAACTTTCCTAGTTTGTGTAATCTAACAAGATGTACAAGTTAGTAGATTCGCCTCATTTCTAAAGTAGTTTCTTGAGAAAACAAACATCTTCATTGCCTAACGTTGTACTGTGTGAAATAAGCTAATTCGGTTCTAGGAATCACTTGCTTTCCTACAAAGAAGGTTGAGTGCAGCAAGTTCAAACTTTCCTAGTTTGTGTAATCTAACAAGATGTACAAGTTAGTAGATTCGCCTCATTTCTAAAGTAGTTTCTTGAGAAAACAAACATCTTCATTGCCTAACATTGTACTGTGTGAAATAAGCTAATTCGGTTCTAGGAATCACTTGCTTTCCTACAAAGAAGGTTGAGTGCAGCAAGTTCAAACTTTCCTAGTTTGTGTAATCTAACAAGATGTACAAGTTAGTAGATTCGCCTCATTTCTAAAGTAGTTTTTGAGAAAACAAACATCTTCATTGCCTAACATTTGTACTGTGTGAAATAAGCTAATTTGGTTCTAGGAATCACTTGCTTTCCTACAAAGAAGGTTGAGTGCAGCAAGTTCAAACTTTCCTAGTTTGTGTAATCTAACAAGATGTACAAGTTAGTAGATTCGCCTCATTTCTAAAGTAGTTTCTTGAGAAAACAAACATCTTCATTGCCGAACATTGTACTGTGTGAAATAAGCTAATTCGGTTCTAGGAATCACTTGCTTTCCTACAAAGAAGGTTGAGTGCAGCAAGTCAAACTTTCCTAGTTTGTGTAATCTAACAAGATGTACAAGTTAGTAGATTCGCCTCATTTCTAAAGTAGTTTCTTGAGAAAACAAACATCTTCATTGCCGAACATTGTACTGTGTGAAATAAGCTAATTGGTTCTAGGAATCACTTGCTTTCCTACAAAGAAGGTTGAGTGCAGCAAGTTCAAACTTTCCTAGTTTGTGTAATCTAACAAGATGTACAAGTTAGTAGATTCGCCTCATTTCTAAAGTAGTTTTTGAGAAAACAAACATCTTCATTGCCTAACATTGTACTGTGTGAAATAAGCTAATTCGGTTCTAGGAATCACTTGCTTTCCTACAAAGAAGGTTGAGTGCAGCAAGTTCAAACTTTCCTAGTTTGTGTAATCTAACAAGATGTACAAGTTAGTAGATTCGCCTCATTTCTAAAGTAGTTTCTTGAGAAAACAAACATCTTCATTGCCGAACATTGTACTGTGTGAAATAAGCTAATTGTTTGTTCTAGGAATCACTTGCTTTCCTACAAAGAAGGTTGAGTGCAGCAAGTTCAAACTTTCCTAGTTTGTGTAATCTAACAAGATGTACAAGTTAGTAGATTCGCCTCATTTCTAAAGTAGTTTCTTGAGAAAACAAACATCTTCATTGCCGAACATTGTACTGTGTGAAATAAGCTAATTGGTTCTAGGAATCACTTGCTTTCCTACAAAGAAGGTTGAGTGCAGCAAGTTCAAACTTTCCTAGTTTGTGTAATCTAACAAGATGTACAAGTTAGTAGATTCGCCTCATTTCTAAAGTAGTTTCTTGAGAAAACAAACATCTTCATTGCCTAACATTGTACTGTGTGAAATAAGCTAATTTGGTTCTAGGAATCACTTGCTTTCCTACAAAGAAGGTTGAGTGCAGCAAGTTCAAACTTTCCTAGTTTGTGTAATCTAACAAGATGTACAAGTTAGTAGATTCGCCTCATTTCTAAAGTAGTTTTTGAGAAAACAAACATCTTCATTGCCGAACATTGTACTGTGTGAAATAAGCTAATTCGGTTCTAGGAATCACTTGCTTTCCTACAAAGAAGGTTGAGTGCAGCAAGTTCAAACTTTCCTAGTTTGTGTAATCTAACAAGATGTACAAGTTAGTAGATTCGCCTCATTTCTAAAGTAGTTTCTTGAGAAAACAAACATCTTCATTGCCTAACGTTGTACTGTGTGAAATAAGCTAATTCGGTTCTAGGAATCACTTGCTTTCCTACAAAGAAGGTTGAGTGCAGCAAGTTCAAACTTTCCTAGTTTGTGTAATCTAACAAGATGTACAAGTTAGTAGATTCGCCTCATTTCTAAAGTAGTTTCTTGAGAAAACAAACATCTTCATTGCCGAACATTGTACTGTGTGAAATAAGCTAATTTGGTTCTAGGAAACACTTGCTTTCCTACAAAGAAGGTTGAGTGCAGCAAGTTCAAACTTTCCTAGTTTGTGTAATCTAACAAGATGTACAAGTTAGTAGATTCGCCTCATTTCTAAAGTAGTTTCTTGAGAAAACAAACATCTTCATTGCCGAACATTGTACTGTGTGAAATAAGCTAATTGGTTCTAGGAATCACTTGCTTTCCTACAAAGAAGGTTGAGTGCAGCAAGTTCAAACTTTCCTAGTTTGTGTAATCTAACAAGATGTACAAGTTAGTAGATTTCCTCATTTCTAAAGTAGTTTCTTGAGAAAACAAACATCTTCATTGCCTAACATTGTACTGTGTGAAATAAGCTAATTGTTCTAGGAATCACTTGCTTTCCTACAAAGAAGGTTGAGTGCAGCAAGTTCAAACTTTCCTAGTTTGTGTAATCTAACAAGATGTACAAGTTAGTAGATTCGCCTCATTTCTAAAGTAGTTTCTTGAGAAAACAAACATCTTCATTGCCTAACGTTGTACTGTGTGAAATAAGCTAATTCGGTTCTAGGAATCACTTGCTTTCCTACAAAGAAGGTTGAGTGCAGCAAGTTCAAACTTTCCTAGTTTGTGTAATCTAACAAGATGTACAAGTTAGTAGATTCGCCTCATTTCTAAAGTAGTTTCTTGAGAAAACAAACATCTTCATTGCCTAACGTTGTACTGTGTGAAATAAGCTAATTCGGTTCTAGGAATCACTTGCTTTCCTACAAAGAAGGTTGAGTGCAGCAAGTTCAAACTTTCCTAGTTTGTGTAATCTAACAAGATGTACAAGTTAGTAGATTCGCCTCATTTCTAAAGTAGTTTCTTGAGAAAACAAACATCTTCATTGCCTAACGTTGTACTGTGTGAAATAAGCTAATTCGGTTCTAGGAATCACTTGCTTTCCTACAAAGAAGGTTGAGTGCAGCAAGTTCAAACTTTCCTAGTTTGTGTAATCTAACAAGATGTACAAGTTAGTAGATTCGCCTCATTTCTAAAGTAGTTTTTGAGAAAACAAACATCTTCATTGCCTAACATTGTACTGTGTGAAATAAGCTAATTTGGTTCTAGGAATCACTTGCTTTCCTACAAAGAAGGTTGAGTGCAGCAAGTTCAAACTTTCCTAGTTTGTGTAATCTAACAAGATGTACAAGTTAGTAGATTCGCCTCATTTCTAAAGTAGTTTCTTGAGAAAACAAACATCTTCATTGCCTAACGTTGTACTGTGTGAAATAAGCTAATTCGGTTCTAGGAATCACTTGCTTTCCTACAAAGAAGGTTGAGTGCAGCAAGTTCAAACTTTCCTAGTTTGTGTAATCTAACAAGATGTACAAGTTAGTAGATTCGCCTCATTTCTAAAGTAGTTTCTTGAGAAAACAAACATCTTCATTGCCTAACGTTGTACTGTGTGAAATAAGCTAATTCGGTTCTAGGATCACTTGCTTTCCTACAAAGAAGGTTGAGTGCAGCAAGTTCAAACTTTCCTAGTTTGTGTAATCTAACAAGATGTACAAGTTAGTAGATTCGCCTCATTTCTAAAGTAGTTTCTTGAGAAAACAAACATCTTCATTGCCTAACATTGTACTGTGTGAAATAAGCTAATTGTTCTAGGAATCACTTGCTTTCCTACAAAGAAGGTTGAGTGCAGCAAGTTCAAACTTTCCTAGTTTGTGTAATCTAACAAGATGTACAAGTTAGTAGATTCGCCTCATTTCTAAAGTAGTTTTTGAGAAAACAAACATCTTCATTGCCGAACATTGTACTGTGTGAAATAAGCTAATTGGTTCTAGGAATCACTTGCTTTCCTACAAAGAAGGTTGAGTGCAGCAAGTTCAAACTTTCCTAGTTTGTGTAATCTAACAAGATGTACAAGTTAGTAGATTCGCCTCATTTCTAAAGTAGTTTCTTGAGAAAACAAACATCTTCATTGCCTAACATTGTACTGTGTGAAATAAGCTAATTGGTTCTAGGAATCACTTGCTTTCCTACAAAGAAGGTTGAGTGCAGCAAGTTCAAACTTTCCTAGTTTGTGTAATCTAACAAGATGTACAAGTTAGTAGATCGCCTCATTTCTAAAGTAGTTTCTGAGAAAACAAACATCTTCATTGCCTAACATTGTACTGTGTGAAATAAGCTAATTCGGTTCTAGGAATCACTTGCTTTCCTACAAAGAAGGTTGAGTGTGCAGCAAGTTCAAACTTTCCTAGTTTGTGTAATCTAACAAGATGTACAAGTTAGTAGATTCGCCTCATTTCTAAAGTAGTTTCTTGAGAAAACAAACATCTTCATTGCCTAACATTGTACTGTGTGAAATAAGCTAATTGGTTCTAGGAATCACTTGCTTTCCTACAAAGAAGGTTGAGTGCAGCAAGTTCAAACTTTCCTAGTTTGTGTAATCTAACAAGATGTACAAGTTAGTAGATTCGCCTCATTTCTAAAGTAGTTTCTTGAGAAAACAAACATCTTCATTGCCTAACATTGTACTGTGTGAAATAAGCTAATTTGTTCTAGGAATCACTTGCTTTCCTACAAAGAAGGTTGAGTGCAGCAAGTTCAAACTTTCCTAGTTTGTGTAATCTAACAAGATGTACAAGTTAGTAGATTCGCCTCATTTCTAAAGTAGTTTTTTGAGAAAACAAACATCTTCATTGCCTAACATTGTACTGTGTGAAATAAGCTAATTTGGTTCTAGGAATCACTTTTCCTACAAAGAAGGTTGAGTGCAGCAAGTTCAAACTTTCCTAGTTTGTGTAATCTAACAAGATGTACAAGTTAGTAGATTCGCCTCATTTCTAAAGTAGTTTCTTGAGAAAACAAACATCTTCATTGCCTAACATTGTACTGTGTGAAATAAGCTAATTTGTTCTAGGAATCACTTGCTTTCCTACAAAGAAGGTTGAGTGCAGCAAGTTCAAACTTTCCTAGTTTGTGTAATCTAACAAGATGTACAAGTTAGTAGATTCGCCTCATTTCTAAAGTAGTTTCTTGAGAAAACAAACATCTTCATTGCCTAACATTGTACTGTGTGAAATAAGCTAATTGGTTCTAGGAATCACTTGCTTTCCTACAAAGAAGGTTGAGTGCAGCAAGTTCAAACTTTCCTAGTTTGTGTAATCTAACAAGATGTACAAGTTAGTAGATTCGCCTCATTTCTAAAGTAGTTTCTTGAGAAAACAAACATCTTCATTGCCGAACATTGTACTGTGTGAAATAAGCTAATTCGGTTCTAGGAATCACTTGCTTTCCTACAAAGAAGGTTGAGTGCAGCAAGTTCAAACTTTCCTAGTTTGTGTAATCTAACAAGATGTACAAGTTAGTAGATTCGCCTCATTTCTAAAGTAGTTTCTTGAGAAAACAAACATCTTCATTGCCTAACATTGTACTGTGTGAAATAAGCTAATTCGGTTCTAGGAATCACTTGCTTTCCTACAAAGAAGGTTGAGTGCAGCAAGTTCAAACTTTCCTAGTTTGTGTAATCTAACAAGATGTACAAGTTAGTAGATTCGCCTCATTTCTAAAGTAGTTTCTTGAGAAAACAAACATCTTCATTGCCTAACATTGTACTGTGTGAAATAAGCTAATTGGTTCTAGGAATCACTTGCTTTCCTACAAAGAAGGTTGAGTGCAGCAAGTTCAAACTTTCCTAGTTTGTGTAATCTAACAAGATGTACAAGTTAGTAGATTCGCCTCATTTCTAAAGTAGTTTTTTGAAAAAACAAACATCTTCATTGCCGAACATTGTACTGTGTGAAATAAGCTAATTCGGTTCTAGGAATCACTTGCTTTCCTACAAAGAAGGTTGAGTGCAGCAAGTTCAAACTTTCCTAGTTTGTGTAATCTAACAAGATGTACAAGTTAGTAGATTCGCCTCATTTCTAAAGTAGTTTCTTTGAGAAAACAAACATCTTCATTGCCCTAACATTGTACTGTGTGAAATAAGCTAATTCGGTTCTAGGAATCATCACTTGCTTTCCTACAAAGAAGGTTGAGTGCAGCAAGTTCAAACTTTCCTAGTTTGTGTAATCTAACAAGATGTACAAGTTAGTAGATTCGCCTCATTTCTAAAGTAGTTTCTTGAGAAAACAAACATCTTCATTGCCTAACATTGTACTGTGTGAAATAAGCTAATTGGTTCTAGGAATCACTTGCTTTCCTACAAAAGAAGGTTGAGTGCAGCAAGTTCAAACTTTCCTAGTTTGTGTAATCTAACAAGATGTACAAGTTAGTAGATTCGCCTCATTTCTAAAGTAGTTTCTTGAGAAAACAAACATCTTCATTGCCGAACATTGTACTGTGTGAAATAAGCTAATTCGGTTCTAGGAATCACTTGCTTTCCTACAAAAGAAGTTTGAGCAGCAAGTTCAAACTTTCCTAGTTTGTGTAATCTAACAAGATGTACAAGTTAGTAGATTCGCCTCATTTCTAAAGTAGTTTCTTGAGAAAACAAACATCTTCATTGCCTAACATTGTACTGTGTGAAATAAGCTAATTCGGTTCTAGGAATCACTTGCTTTCCTACAAAGAAGGTTGAGTGCAGCAAGTTCAAACTTTCCTAGTTTGTGTAATCTAACAAGATGTACAAGTTAGTAGATTCGCCTCATTTCTAAAGTAGTTTCTGAGAAAACAAACATCTTCATTGCCCTAACATTGTACTGTGTGAAATAAGCTAATTGGTTCTAGGAATCACTTGCTTTCCTACAAAGAAGGTTGAGTGCAGCAAGTTCAAACTTTCCTAGTTTGTGTAATCTAACAAGATGTACAAGTTAGTAGATTCGCCTCATTTCTAAAGTAGTTTCTTTGAGAAAACAAACATTCATTGCCTAACATTGTACTGTGTGAAATAAGCTAATCTGGTTCTAGGAATCACTTGCTTTCCTACAAAGAAGGTTGAGTGCAGCAAGTTCAAACTTTCCTAGTTTGTGTAATCTAACAAGATGTACAAGTTAGTAGATTCGCCTCATTTCTAAAGTAGTTTCTTGAGAAAACAAACATCTTCATTGCCCTAAACATTGTACTGTGTGAAATAAGCTAATTGGTTCTAGGAATCACTTGCTTTCCTACAAAGAAGGTTGAGTGCAGCAAGTTCAAACTTTCCTAGTTTGTGTAATCTAACAAGATGTACAAGTTAGTAGATTCGCCTCATTTCTAAAGTAGTTTCTTGAGAAAAAAAAACATCATCATTGCCAAACATTGTACTGTGTGAAATAAGCTAATTCGTTCTAGGAATCACTTGCTTTCCTACAAAGAAGGTTGAGTGCAGCAAGTTCAAACTTTCCTAGTTTGTGTAATCTAACAAGATGTACAAGTTAGTAGATTCGCCTCATTTCTAAAGTAGTTTTGAGAAAACAAACATCTTCATTGCCTAACATTGTACTGTGTGAAATAAGCTAATTTGGTTCTAGGAATCACTTGCTTTCCTACAAAGAAGGTTGAGTGCAGCAAGTTCAAACTTTCCTAGTTTGTGTAATCTAACAAGATGTACAAGTTAGTAGATTCGCCTCATTTCTAAAGTAGTTTCTTGAGAAAACAAACATCTTCATTGCCTAACATTGTACTGTGTGAAATAAGCTAATTGGTTCTAGGAATCACTTTTTCCTACAAAGAAGGTTGAGTGCAGCAAGTTCAAACTTTCCTAGTTTGTGTAATCTAACAAGATGTACAAGTTAGTAGATTCGCTCATTTCTAAAGTAGTTTCTTGAGAAAACAAACATCTTCATTGCCGAACATTGTACTGTGTGAAATAAGCTAATTTGGTTCTAGGAATCACTTGCTTTCCTACAAAGAAGGTTGAGTGCAGCAAGTTCAAACTTTCCTAGTTTGTGTAATCTAACAAGATGTACAAGTTAGTAGATTCGCCTCATTTCTAAAGTAGTTTCTTGAGAAAACAAACATCTTCATTGCCTAACGTTGTACTGTGTGAAATAAGCTAATTGGTTCTAGGAATCACTTGCTTTCCTACAAAGAAGGTTGAGTGCAGCAAGTTCAAACTTTCCTAGTTTGTGTAATCTAACAAGATGTACAAGTTAGTAGATTCGCCTCATTTCTAAAGTAGTTTCTTGAGAAAACAAACATCTTCATTGCCTAACATTGTACTGTGTGAAATAAGCTAATTCGGTTCTAGGAATCACTTGCTTTCCTACAAAGAAGGTTGAGTGCAGCAAGTTCAAACTTTCCTAGTTTGTGTAATCTAACAAGATGTACAAGTTAGTAGATTCGCCTCATTTCTAAAGTAGTTTCTTGAGAAAAAAAACATCTTCATTGCCTAACATTGTACTGTGTGAAATAAGCTAATTCTGTTCTAGGAATCACTTGCTTTCCTACAAAGAAGGTTGAGTGCAGCAAGTTCAAACTTTCCTAGTTTGTGTAATCTAACAAGATGTACAAGTTAGTAGATTCGCCTCATTTCTAAAGTAGTTTCTTGAGAAAACAAACATCTTCATTGCCTAACATTGTACTGTGTGAAATAAGCTAATTCGGTTCTAGGAATCACTTGCTTTCCTACAACAAAGAAGGTTGAGCAAGTTCAAACTTTCCTAGTTTGTGTAATCTAACAAGATGTACAAGTTAGTAGATTCGCCTCATTCTAAAAAGTAGTTTTGAGAAAACAAACATCTTCATTGCCGAACATTGTACTGTGTGAAATAAGCTAATATGGTTCTAGGAATCACTTGCTTTCCTACAAAGAAGGTTGAGTGCAGCAAGTTCAAACTTTCCTAGTTTGTGTAATCTAACAAGATGTACAAGTTAGTAGATTCGCCTCATTTCATTTCTAAAGTTAGTTTTGAGAAAAACAAAATCTTCATTGCCTAACGTTGTACTGTGTGAAATAAGCTAATTCGGTTCTAGGAATCACTTGCTTTCCTACAAAGAAGGTTGAGTGCAGCAAGTTCAAACTTTCCTAGTTTGTGTAATCTAACAAGATGTACAAGTTAGTAGATTCGCCTCATTTCTAAAGTAGTTTCTTGAGAAAACAAACATCTTCATTGCCTAACGTTGTACTGTGTGAAATAAGCTAATTTGGTTCTAGGAATCACTTGCTTTCCTACAAAGAAGGTTGAGTGCAGCAAGTTCAAACTTTCCTAGTTTGTGTAATCTAACAAGATGTACAAGTTAGTAGATTCGCCTCATTTCTAAAGTAGTTTCTTGAGAAAACAAACATCTTCATTGCCTAACGTTGTACTGTGTGAAATAAGCTAATTCGGTTCTAGGAATCACTTGCTTTCCTACAACAAAGGTTGAGTGCAGCAAGTTCAAACTTTCCTAGTTTGTGTAATCTAACAAGATGTACAAGTTAGTAGATTCGCCTCATTTCTAAAGTAGTTTCTTGAGAAAACAAACATCTTCATTGCCTAACATTGTACTGTGTGAAATAAGCTAATTTGTTCTAGGAATCACTTGCTTTCCTACAAAGAAGGTTGAGTGCAGCAAGTTCAAACTTTCCTAGTTTGTGTAATCTAACAAGATGTACAAGTTAGTAGATTCGCCTCATTTCTAAAGTAGTTTCTTGAGAAAACAAACATCTTCATTGCCTAACATTGTACTGTGTGAAATAAGCTAATTCGGTTCTAGGAATCACTTGCTTTCCTACAAAGAAGGTTGAGTGCAAGTTCAAACTTTCCTAGTTTGTGTAATCTAACAAGATGTACAAGTTAGTAGATTGCCTCATTTCTAAAGTAGTTTCTTGAGAAAAAAACAAACATCTTCATTGCGAACATTGTACTGTGTGAAATAAGCTAATTCGGTTCTAGGAATCACTTGCTTTCCTACAAAGAAGGTTGAGTGAAGCAAGTTCAAACTTTCCTAGTTTGTGTAATCTAACAAGATGTACAAGTTAGTAGATTCGCCTCATTTCTAAAGTAGTTTCTTGAGAAAACAAACATCTTCATTGCCTAACATTGTACTGTGTGAAATAAGCTAATTTGGTTCTAGGAATCACTTGCTTTCCTACAAAGAAGGTTGAGTGCAGCAAGTTCAAACTTTCCTAGTTTGTGTAATCTAACAAGATGTACAAGTTAGTAGATTCGCCTCATTTCTAAAGTAGTTTTTGAGAAAACAAACATCTTCATTGCCTAACATTGTACTGTGTGAAATAAGCTAATTCGTTCTAGGAATCACTTGCTTTCCTACAAAGAAGGTTGAGTGCAGCAAGTCAAACTTTCCTAGTTTGTGTAATCTAACAAGATGTACAAGTTAGTAGATTCGCCTCATTTCTAAAGTAGTTTCTTGAGAAAACAAACATCTTCATTGCCTAACATTAACATTGTACTGTGTGAAATAAGCTAAATTGGTTCTAGGAATCACTTGCTTTCCTACAAAGAAGGTTGAGTGCAGCAAGTTCAAACTTTCCTAGTTTGTGTAATCTAACAAGATGTACAAGTTAGTAGATTCGCCTCATTTCTAAAGTAGTTTCTTGAGAAAACAAACATCTTCATTGCCCTAACATTGTACTGTGTGAAATAAGCTAATTGTTCTAGGAATCACTTGCTTTCCTACAAAGAAGGTTGAGTGCAGCAAGTTCAAACTTTCCTAGTTTGTGTAATCTAACAAGATGTACAAGTTAGTAGATTCGCCTCATTTCTAAAGTAGTTTCTTGAGAAAAAACAAACATTCATTGCCTAACATTGTACTGTGTGAAATAAGCTAATTGGTTCTAGGAATCACTTGCTTTCCTACAAAGAAGGTTGAGTGCAGCAAGTTCAAACTTTCCTAGTTTGTGTAATCTAACAAGATGTACAAGTTAGTAGATTCGCCTCATTTCTAAAGTAGTTTCTTGAGAAAACAAACATCTTCATTCATTGCCTAACATTGTACTGTGTGAAATAAGCTAATCGGGTTCTAGGAATCACTTGCTTTCCTACAAAGAAGGTTGAGTGCAGCAAGTTCAAACTTTCCTAGTTTGTGTAATCTAACAAGATGTACAAGTTAGTAGATTCGCCTCATTTCTAAAGTAGTTTCTTGAGAAAACAAACATCTTCATTGCCTAACATTGTACTGTGTGAAATAAGCTAATTGGTTCTAGGAATCACTTGCTTTCCTACAAAGAAGGTTGAGTGCAGCAAGTTCAAACTTTCCTAGTTTGTGTAATCTAACAAGATGTACAAGTTAGTAGATTCGCTCATTTCTAAAGTAGTTTCTTGAGAAAACAAACATCTTCATTGCCTAACGTTGTACTGTGTGAAATAAGCTAATTCGGTTCTAGGAATCACTTGCTTTCCTACAAAGAAGGTTGAGTGCAGCAAGTTCAAACTTTCCTAGTTTGTGTAATCTAACAAGATGTACAAGTTAGTAGATTCGCCTCATTTCTAAAGTAGTTTCTTGAGAAAACAAACATCTTCATTGCCTAACGTTGTACTGTGTGAAATAAGCTAATTCGTTCTAGGAATCACTTGCTTTCCTACAAAGAAGGTTGAGTGCAGCAAGTTCAAACTTTCCTAGTTTGTGTAATCTAACAAGATGTACAAGTTAGTAGATTCGCCTCATTTCTAAAGTAGTTTCTTGAGAAAACAAACATCTTCATTGCCTAACATTGTACTGTGTGAAATAAGCTAATTGGTTCTAGGAATCACTTGCTTTCCTACAAAGAAGGTTGAGTGCAGCAAGTTCAAACTTTCCTAGTTTGTGTAATCTAACAAGATGTACAAGTTAGTAGATTCGCCTCATTTCTAAAGTAGTTTCTTGAGAAAACAAACATCTTCATTGCTAACATTGTACTGTGTGAAATAAGCTAATTGGTTCTAGGAATCACTTGCTTTCCTACAAAGAAGGTTGAGTGCAGCAAGTTCAAACTTTCCTAGTTTGTGTAATCTAACAAGATGTACAAGTTAGTAGATTCGCCTCATTTCTAAAGTAGTTTCTTGAGAAAACAAACATCTTCATTGCTTCTAACATTGTACTGTGTGAAATAAGCTAATTCGGTTCTAGGAATCACTTGCTTTCCTACAAAGAAGGTTGAGTGCAGCAAGTTCAAACTTTCCTAGTTTGTGTAATCTAACAAGATGTACAAGTTAGTAGATTCGCCTCATTTCTAAAGTAGTTTCTTGAGAAAACAAACATCTTCATTGCCTAACGTTGTACTGTGTGAAATAAGCTAATTTGGTTCTAGGAATCACTTGCTTTCCTACAAAGAAGGTTGAGTGCAGCAAGTTCAAACTTTCCTAGTTTGTGTAATCTAACAAGATGTACAAGTTAGTAGATTCGCCTCATTTCTAAAGTAGTTTCTTGAGAAAACAAACATCTTCATTGCCTAACGTTGTACTGTGTGAAATAAGCTAATTCGGTTCTAGGAATCACTTGCTTTCCCTACAAAGAAGGTTGAGTGCAGCAAGTTCAAACTTTCCTAGTTTGTGTAATCTAACAAGATGTACAAGTTAGTAGATTCGCCTCATTTCTAAAGTAGTTTCTTGAGAAAACAAACATCTTCATTGCCGAACATTGTACTGTGTGAAATAAGCTAATTCGGTTCTAGGAATCACTTGCTTTCCTACAAAGAAGGTTGAGTGCAGCAAGTTCAAACTTTCCTAGTTTGTGTAATCTAACAAGATGTACAAGTTAGTAGATTCGCCTCATTTCTAAAGTAGTTTTGAGAAAACAAACATCTTCATTGCCTAACATTGTACTGTGTGAAATAAGCTAATTTGTTCTAGGAATCACTTGCTTTCCTACAAAGAAGGTTGAGTGCAGCAAGTTCAAACTTTCCTAGTTTGTGTAATCTAACAAGATGTACAAGTTAGTAGATTCGCCACATTTCTAAAGTAGTTTCTTGAGAAAACAAACATCTTCATTGCCTAACGTTGTACTGTGGAAATAAGCTAATTCGGTTCTAGGAAATCTTGCTTTCCTACAAAGAAGGTTGAGTGCAGCAAGTTCAAACTTTCCTAGTTTGTGTAATCTAACAAGATGTACAAGTTAGTAGATTCGCCTCATTTCTAAAGTAGTTTCTTGAGAAAACAAACATCTTCATTGCCGAACATTGTACTGTGTGAAATAAGCTAATTCGGTTCTAGGAATCACTTGCTTTCCTACAAAGAAGGTTGAGTGCAGCAAGTTCAAACTTTCCTAGTTTGTGTAATCTAACAAGATGTACAAGTTAGTAGATTCCTCATTTCTAAAGTAGTTTCTTGAGAAAACAAACATCTTCATTGCCTAACGTTGTACTGTGTGAAATAAGCTAATTCGGTTCTAGGAATCACTTGCTTTCCTACAAAGAAGGTTGAGTGCAGCAAGTTCAAACTTTCCTAGTTTGTGTGTAATCTAACAAGATGTACAAGTTAGTAGATCTGCCTCATTTCTAAAGTAGTTTCTTGAGAAAACAAACATCTTCATTGCCTAACGTTGTACTGTGTGAAATAAGCTAATTCGGTTCTAGGAATCACTTGCTTTCCTACAAAGAAGGTTGAGTGCAGCAAGTTCAAACTTTCCTAGTTTGTGTAATCTAACAAGATGTACAAGTTAGTAGATTCGCCTCATTTCTAAAGTAGTTTCTTGAGAAAACAAACATCTTCATTGCCTAACATTGTACTGTGTGAAATAAGCTAATTGGTTCTAGGAATCACTTGCTTTCCTACAAAGAAGGTTGAGTGCAGCAAGTTCAAACTTTCCTAGTTTGTGTAATCTAACAAGATGTACAAGTTAGTAGATTCGCCTCATTTCTAAAGTAGTTTCTTGAGAAAACAAACATCTTCATTGCCTAACGTTGTACTGTGTGAAATAAGCTATTCGTTCTAGGAATCACTTGCTTTCCTACAAAGAAGGTTGAGTGCAGCAAGTTCAAACTTTCCTAGTTTGTGTAATCTAACAAGATGTACAAGTTAGTAGATTCGCCTCATTTCTAAAGTAGTTTCTTGAGAAAACAAACATCTTCATTGCCTAACGTTGTACTGTGTGAAATAAGCTAATTCGGTTCTAGGAATCACTTGCTTTCCTACAAAGAAGGTTGAGTGCAGCAAGTTCAAACTTTCCTAGTTTGTGTAATCTAACAAGATGTACAAGTTAGTAGATTCGCCTCATTTCTAAAGTAGTTTTTGAGAAAACAAACATCTTCATTGCCTAACATTGTACTGTGTGAAATAAGCTAATTGGTTCTAGGAATCACTTGCTTTCCTACAAAGAAGGTTGAGTGCAGCAAGTTCAAACTTTCCTAGTTTGTGTAATCTAACAAGATGTACAAGTTAGTAGATTCGCCTCATTTCTAAAGTAGTTTCTTGAGAAAACAAACATCTTCATTGCCTAACATTGTACTGTGTGAAATAAGCTAATTGGTTCTAGGAATCACTTGCTTTCCTACAAAGAAGGTTGAGTGCAGCAAGTTCAAACTTTCCTAGTTTGTGTAATCTAACAAGATGTACAAGTTAGTAGATTGCCTCATTTCTAAAGTAGTTTCTTGAGAAAACAAACATCTTCATTGCCTAACATTGTACTGTGTGAAATAAGCTAATTTGTTCTAGGAATCACTTGCTTTCCTACAAAGAAGGTTGAGTGCAGCAAGTTCAAACTTTCCTAGTTTGTGTAATCTAACAAAGATACAAGTTAGTAGATTCGCATCATTTCTAAAGTAGTTTCTTGAGAAAACAAACATCTTCATTGCCTAACATTGTACTGTGTGAAATAAGCTAATTGGGTTCTAGGAATCACTTGCTTTCCTACAAAGAAGGTTGAGTGCAGCAAGTTCAAACTTTCCTAGTTTGTGTAATCTAACAAGATGTACAAGTTAGTAGATTCGCCTCATTTCTAAAGTAGTTTCTTGAGAAAACAAACATCTTCATTGCCTAACATTGTACTGTGTGAAATAAGCTAATTCGGTTCTAGGAATCACTTGCTTTCCTACAAAGAAGGTTGAGTGCAGCAAGTTCAAACTTTCCTAGTTTGTGTAATCTAACAAGATGTACAAGTTAGTAGATTCGCCTCATTTCTAAAGTAGTTTCTTGAGAAAACAAACATCTTCATTGCCTAACATTGTACTGTGTGAAATAAGCTAATTGGTTCTAGGAATCACTTGCTTTCCTACAAAGAAGGTTGAGTGCAGCAAGTTCAAACTTTCCTAGTTTGTGTAATCTAACAAGATGTACAAGTTAGTAGATTCGCCTCATTTCTAAAGTAGTTTCTTGAGAAAACAAACATCTTCATTGCCTAACATTGTACTGTGTGAAATAAGCTAATTCGGTTCTAGGAATCACTTGCTTTCCTACAAAGAAGGTTGAGTGCAGCAAGTTCAAACTTTCCTAGTTTGTGTAATCTAACAAGATGTACAAGTTAGTAGATTCGCCTCATTTCTAAAGTAGTTTCTTGAGAAAACAAACATCTTCATTGCCTAACATTGTACTGTGTGAAATAAGCTAATTTGGTTCTAGGAATCACTTGCTTTCCTACAAAGAAGGTTGAGTGCAGCAAGTTCAAACTTTCCTAGTTTGTGTAATCTAACAAGATGTACAAGTTAGTAGATTTGCCTCATTTCTAAAGTAGTTTCTTGAGAAAACAAACATCTTCATTGCTGAACATTGTACTGTGTGAAATAAGCTAATTCGTGTTCTAGGAATCACTTGCTTTCCTACAAAGAAGGTTGAGTGCAGCAAGTTCAAACTTTCCTAGTTTGTGTAATCTAACAAGATGTACAAGTTAGTAGATTCGCCTCATTTCTAAAGTAGTTTGTTTGAGAAAACAAACATCTTCATTGCCGAACATTGTACTGTGTGAAAAATAAGCTAATTCGTTTCTAGGAATCACTTGCTTTCCTACAAAGAAGGTTGAGTGCAGCAAGTTCAAACTTTCCTAGTTTGTGTAATCTAACAAGATGTACAAGTTAGTAGATTCGCCTCATTTCTAAAGTAGTTTCTTGAGAAAACAAACATCTTCATTGCCTAACTTTGTACTGTGTGAAATAAGCTAATTCGGTTCTAGGAATCACTTTGCTTTCCTACAAAGAAGGTTGAGTGCAGCAAGTTCAAACTTTCCTAGTTTGTGTAATCTAACAAGATGTACAAGTTAGTAGATTCGCCTCATTTCTAAAGTAGTTTCTTGAGAAAACAAACATCTTCATTGCTGAACATTGTACTGTGTGAAAAGCTAACTTTGTTGTAGGAATCACTTGCTTTCCTACAAAGAAGGTTGAGTGCAGCAAGTTCAAACTTTCCTAGTTTGTGTAATCTAACAAGATGTACAAGTTAGTAGATTCGCCTCATTTCTAAAGTAGTTTGTTTGAGAAAACAAACATCTTCATTGCCGAACATTGTACTGTGTGAAATAAGCTAATTCGGTTCTAGGAATCACTTGCTTTCCTACAAAGAAGGTTGAGTGCAGCAAGTTCAAACTTTCCTAGTTTGTGTAATCTAACAAGATGTACAAGTTAGTAGATTCGCCTCATTTCTAAAGTAGTTTCTTGAGAAAACAAACATCTTCATTGCCAAACATTGTACTGTGTGAAATAAGCTAATTCAGTTCTAGGAATCACTTGCTTTCCTACAAAGAAGGTTGAGTGCAGCAAGTTCAAACTTTCCTAGTTTGTGTAATCTAACAAGATGTACAAGTTAGTAGATTCGCCTCATTTCTAAAGTAGTTTCTTGAGAAAACAAACATCTTCATTGCCAAACATTTGTACTGTGAAATAAGCTAATTCGGTTCTAGGAATCACTTGCTTTCCTACAAAGAAGGTTGAGTGCAGCAAGTTCAAACTTTCCTAGTTTGTGTAATCTAACAAGATGTACAAGTTAGTAGATTCGCCTCATTTCTAAAGTAGTTTCTTGAGAAAACAAACATCTTCATTGCCTAACATTGTACTGTGTGAAATAAGCTAATTCGGTTCTAGGAATCACTTGCTTTCCTACAAAGAAGGTTGAGTGCAGCAAGTTCAAACTTTCCTAGTTTGTGTAATCTAACAAGATGTACAAGTTAGTAGATTCGCCTCATTTCTAAAGTAGTTTCTTGAGAAAACAAACATCTTCATTGCCGAACATTGTACTGTGTGAAATAAGCTAATTTGGTTCTAGGAATCACTTGCTTTCCTACAAAGAAGGTTGAGTGCAGCAAGTTCAAACTTTCCTAGTTTGTGTAATCTAACAAGATGTACAAGTTAGTAGATTCGCCTCATTTCTAAAGTAGTTTCTTGAGAAAACAAACATCTTCATTGCCAAACATTGTACTGTGTGAAATAAGCTAATTCGGTTCTAGGAATCACTTGCTTTCCTACAAAGAAGGTTGAGTGCAGCAAGTTCAAACTTTCCTAGTTTGTGTAATCTAACAAGATGTACAAGTTAGTAGATTCGCCTCATTTCTAAAGTAGTTTCTTGAGAAAACAAACATCTTCATTGCCTAACATTGTACTGTGTGAAATAAGCTAATTCGGTTCTAGGAATCACTGCTTTTTCCTACAAAGAAGGTTGAGTGCAGCAAGTTCAAACTTTCCTAGTTTGTGTAATCTAACAAGATGTACAAGTTAGTAGATTCGCCTCATTTCTAAAGTAGTTTCTTGAGAAAACAAACATCTTCATTGCCAAACATTGTACTGTGTGAAATAAGCTAATTCGTTCTAGGAATCACTTGCTTTCCTACAAAGAAGGTTGAGTGCAGCAAGTTCAAACTTTCCTAGTTTGTGTAATCTAACAAGATGTACAAGTTAGTAGATTCGCCTCATTTCTAAAGTAGTTTCTTGAGAAAACAAACATCTTCATTGCCGAACATTGTACTGTGTGAAATAAGCTAATTCGGTTCTAGGAATCACTTGCTTTCCTACAAAGAAGGTTGAGTGCAGCAAGTTCAAACTTTCCTAGTTTGTGTAATCTAACAAGATGTACAAGTTAGTAGATTCGCCTCATTTCTAAAGTAGTTTCTTGAGAAAACAAACATCTTCATTGCCGTTCTAACACATTGTACTGTGTGAAATAAGCTAATTTGTTCTAGGAATCACTTGCTTTCCTACAAAGAAGGTTGAGTGCAGCAAGTTCAAACTTTCCTAGTTTGTGTAATCTAACAAGATGTACAAGTTAGTAGATTCGCCTCATTTCTAAAGTAGTTTGTTGAGAAAACAAACATCTTCATTGTTCTAACATTGTACTGTGTGAAATAAGCTAATTCGGTTCTGGGAATCACTTGCTTTCCTACAAAGAAGGTTGAGTGCAGCAAGTTCAAACTTTCCTAGTTTGTGTAATCTAACAAGATGTACAAGTTAGTAGATTCACCTCATTTCTAAAGTAGTTTCTTGAGAAAACAAACATCTTCATTGCCTAACATTGTACTGTGTGAAATAAGCTAATTCGGTTCTAGGAATCACTTGCTTCCTACAAAGAAGGTTGAGTGCAGCAAGTTCAAACTTTCCTAGTTTGTGTAATCTAACAAGATGTACAAGTTAGTAGATTCGCCTCATTTCTAAAGTAGTTTCTTGAGAAAACAAACATCTTCATTGCCTAACATTGTACTGTGTGAAATAAGCTAATTCGGTTCTAGGAATCACTTGCTTTCCTACAAAGAAGGTTGAGTGCAGCAAGTTCAAACTTTCCTAGTTTGTGTAATCTAACAAGATGTACAAGTTAGTAGATTCGCCTCATTTCTAAAGTAGTTTGTTGAGAAAACAAACATCTTCATTGCCTAACGTTGTACTGTGTGAAATAAGCTAATTCGGTTCTAGGAATCACTTGCTTTCCTACAAAGAAGGTTGAGTGCAGCAAGTTCAAACTTTCCTAGTTTGTGTAATCTAACAAGATGTACAAATTAGTAGATTCGCCTCATTTCTAAAGTAGTTTCTTGAGAAAACAAACATCTTCATTGCCTAACGTTGTACTGTGTGAAATAAGCTAATTCGGTTCTAGGAATCACTTGCTTTCCTACAAAGAAGGTTGAGTGCAGCAAGTTCAAACTTTCCTAGTTTGTGAATCTAACAAGATGTACAAGTTAGTAGATTCGCCTCATTTCTAAAGTAGTTTCTTGAGAAAACAAACATCTTCATTGCCAAACATTGTACTGTGTGAAATAAGCTAATTGGTTCTAGGAATCACTTGCTTTCCTACAAAGAAGGTTGAGTGCAGCAAGTTCAAACTTTCCTAGTTTGTGTAATCTAACAAGATGTACAAGTTAGTAGATTCGCCTCATTTTTCTAAAGTAGTTTCTTTGAGAAAACAAACATCTTCATTGCCTAACATTGTACTGTGTGAAATAAGCTAATTTGGTTCTAGGAATCACTTGCTTTCCTACAAAGAAGGTTGAGTGCAGCAAGTTCAAACTTTCCTAGTTTGTGTAATCTAACAAGATGTACAAGTTAGTAGATTCGCCTCATTTCTAAAGTAGTTTCTTGAGAAAACAAACATCTTCATTGCCAAACATTGTACTGTGTGAAATAAGCTAATTCAGTTCTAGGAATCACTTGCTTTCCTACAAAGAAGGTTGAGTGCAGCAAGTTCAAACTTTCCTAGTTTGTGTAATCTAACAAGATGTACAAGTTAGTAGATTCGCCTCATTTCTAAAGTAGTTTCTTTGAGAAAACAAACATCTTCATTGCCTAACATTGTACTGTGTGAAATAAGCTAATTCAGTTCTAGGAATCACTTGCTTTCCTACAAAGAAGGTTGAGTGCAGCAAGTTCAAACTTTCCTAGTTTGTGTAATCTAACAAGATGTACAAGTTAGTAGATTCGCCTCATTTCTAAAGTAGTTTCTTGAGAAAACAAACATCTTCATTGCCTAACATTGTACTGTGTGAAATAAGCTAATTCGGTTCTAGGAATCACTTGCTTTCCTACAAAGAAGGTTGAGTGCAGCAAGTTCAAACTTTCCTAGTTTGTGTAATCTAACAAGATGTACAAGTTAGTAGATTTGCCTCATTTCTAAAGTAGTTTGTTGAGAAAACAAACATCTTCATTGCCGAACATTGTACTGTGTGAAATAAGCTAATTCGGTTCTAGGAATCACTTGCTTTCCTACAAAGAAGGTTGAGTGCAGCAAGTTCAAACTTTCCTAGTTTGTGTAATCTAACAAGATGTACAAGTTAGTAGATTCACCTCATTTCTAAAGTAGTTTCTTGAGAAAACAAACATCTTCATTGCCGAACATTGTACTGTGTGAAATAAGTTAATTCGGTTCTAGGAATCACTTGCTTTCCTACAAAGAAGGTTGAGTGCAGCAAGTTCAAACTTTCCTAGTTTGTGTAATCTAACAAGATGTACAAGTTAGTAGATTTTGCCTCATTTCTAAAGTAGTTTCTTGAGAAAACAAACATCTTCATTGCCGAACATTGTACTGTGTGAAATAAGCTAATTCTTTTTTAGGAATCACTTGCTTTCCTACAAAGAAGGTTGAGTGCAGCAAGTTCAAACTTTCCTAGTTTGTGTAATCTAACAAGATGTACAAGTTAGTAGATTCGCCTCATTTCTAAAGTAGTTTCTTGAGAAAACAAACATCTTCATTGCCGAACATTGTACTGTGTGAAATAAGCTAATTCGGTTCTAGGAATCACTTGCTTTCCTACAAAGAAGGTTGAGTGCAGCAAGTTCAAACTTTCCTAGTTTGTGTAATCTAACAAGATGTACAAGTTAGTAGATTCGCCTCATTTCTAAAGTAGTTTGTTGAGAAAACAAACATCTTCATTGCCGAACATTGTACTGTGTGAAATAAGCTAATTCGGTTCTAGGAATCACTTGCTTTCCTACAAAGAAGGTTGAGTGCAGCAAGTTCAAACTTTCCTAGTTTGTGAAATCTAACAAGATGTACAAGTTAGTAGATTCTACTCGTTTTTAAAGTAATTTCTTGAGAAAACAAACATGTTCATTCCCCAACATTGTACTGTGTGAAATAAGTTAATTCAGTTCTAGGAATCAATTGCTTTCCTACAAAGAAAGTTGAGTGTAGGAAGTTCAAACTTTCCTAGTTTGTGTAATCTAACAAGATGTACAAGTTAGTAGATTCGCCTCATTTCTAAAGTAGTTTCTGAGAAAACAAACATCTTCATTGCCTAACATTGTACTGTGTGAAATAAGCTAATTCAGTTCTAGGAATCACTTTGCTTTCCTACAAAGAAGGTTGAGTGCAGCAAGTTCAAACTTTCCTAGTTTGTGTAATCTAACAAGATGTACAAGTTAGTAGATTCGCCTCATTTCTAAAGTAGTTTGTTGAGAAAACAAACATCTTCATTGTTTAACATTGTACTGTGTGAAATAAGCTAATTCGGTTCTAGGAATCACTTGCTTTCCTACAAAGAAGGTTGAGTGCAGCAAGTTCAAACTTTCCTAGTTTGTGTAATCTAACAAGATGTACAAGTTAGTAGATTCGCCTCATTTCTAAAGTAGTTTCTTGAGAAAACAAACATCTTCATTGCCTAACATTGTACTGTGTGAAATAAGCTAATTCGGTTCTAGGAATCACTTGCTTTCCTACAAAGAAGGTTGAGTGCAGCAAGTTCAAACTTTCCTAGTTTGTGTATCTAACAAGATGTACAAGTTAGTAGATTCGCCTCATTTCTAAAGTAGTTTTTTGAGAAAACAAACATCTTCATTGCAAAACATTGTACTGTGTGAAATAAGCTAATTCGGTTCTAGGAATCACTTGCTTTCCTACAAAGAAGGTTGAGTGCAGCAAGTTCAAACTTTCCTAGTTTGTGTAATCTAACAAGATGTACAAGTTAGTAGATTCACCTCATTTCTAAAGTAGTTTCTTGAGAAAACAAACATCTTCATTGCCGAACATTGTACTGTGTGAAATAAGTTAATTGGTTCTAGGAATCACTTGCTTTCCTACAAAGAAGGTTGAGTGCAGCAAGTTCAAACTTTCCTAGTTTTTGTAATCTAACAAGATGTACAAGTTAGTAGATTCGCCTCATTTCTAAAGTAGTTTCTTGAGAAAACAAACATCTTCATTACTGAACATTGTACTGTGTGAAATAAGCTAATTCGGTTCTAGGAATCACTTGCTTTCCTACAAAGAAGGTTGAGTGCAGCAAGTTCAAACTTTCCTAGTTTGTGTAATCTAACAAGATGTACAAGTTAGTAGATTCACCTAATTTCTAAAGTAGTTTCTTGAGAAAACAAACATCTTCATTGCCGAACATTGTACTGTGTGAAATAAGCTAATTCGGTTCTAGGAATCACTTGCTTTCCTACAAAGAAGGTTGAGTGCAGCAAGTTCAAACTTTCCTAGTTTGTGTAATCTACAAGATGTACAGTTAGTAGATTTGCCTCATTTCTAAAGTAGTTTGTTGAGAAAAAAACATCTTCATTGCCTAACATTGTACTGTGTGAAATAAGCTAATTCGTTTCTAGGAATCACTTGCTTTCCTACAAAGAAGGTTGAGTGCAGCAAGTTCAAACTTTCCTAGTTTGTGTAATCTAACAAGATGTACAAGTTAGTAGATTCACGTCATTTCTAAAGTAGTTTGTTGAGAAAACAAACATCTTCATTGCTTCTAACATTGTACTGTGTGAAATAAGCTAATTCATTTCTAGGAATCACTTGCTTTCCTACAAAGAAGGTTGAGTGCAGCAAGTTCAAACTTTCCTAGTTTTGTAATCTAACAAGATGCACAACTTAGTAGATTTGCCTCATTTTCTAAAGTAGTTTGTTTGAGAAAAACAAACATCTTCATTGCCTAACATTGTACTGTGTGAAATAAGCTAGTTCGGTTCTAGGAATCACTTGCTTTCCTACAAAGAAGGTTGAGTGCAGCAAGTTCAAACTTTCCTAGTTTGTGTGTAATCTAACAAGATGTACAGTTAGTAGATTCGCCTCATTTCTAAAGTAGTTTCTTTAGAAAACAAACATCTTCAGTACTGAACATTGTACTGTGTGAAATAAGTAAATTGGTTGGTTCTAGGAATCACTTGCTTCCTACAAAGAAGGTTGAGTGCAGCAAGTTCAAACTTTCCTAGTTTGTGTAATCTAACAAGATGTACAAGTTAGTAGATTCGCCTCATTTCTAAAGTAGTTTCTTTAGAAAACAAACATCTTCATTACCGAACATTGTACTGTGTGAAATAAGTTAATTCGGTTCTAGGAATCAGTTTCCTTTCTACAAAGAAGGTTGAGTGCAGCAAGTTCAACTTTCCTAGTTTGTGTAATCTAACAAGATGTCCAAGTTAGTAGATTCGCCTCATTTCTAAAGTAGTTTCTTGAGAAAACAAACATCTTCAGTACTGAACACTGTACTGTGTGAAATAAGTTAATTCGGTTCTAGGAATCAGTTGCTTTCCTCCAAAGAAGGTTGAGTGCAGCAAGTTCAAACTTTCCCTGTTAATGTAATCTAATATGATGCACAACATAGTAGATTGGACTCATTTCTAAAGTAGTTTGTTTAGAAAACAAACATCTTCATTACCGAACACTGTACTATGTGAAATAAGCTAGTTCAGTTCTGGGAATAACTTGCTTTCCTACGAAGAAGGTTGAGTGCAGCAAGTTCAAACTTTCCTAGTTTGTGTAATCTAAAAAGATGTCCAAGTTAGTAGATTCCCCTCATTTGTAAAGTAGTTTGTTGAGAAAAGAAACATCTTCATTGCCGAACATTGTACTGTGTGAAATAAGCTAACTCCGTTCTAGGAATCAGTTGCTTTCCTACAAAGAAGGTTGTTTGCAGCAAGTTCAAACTTTCCTTGTTAATGTATTCTGAAAACATGCACAACTTAGTAGATTCGCCTCATTTCTAAAGTATTTCGTTTAGAAAACAAACATCTTCATTACAGAACACTGTACTATGTGAAATAATCTTGGTCGGTTCTATGTATCACTTTCTTTCCTTCGAAGAAGGTTGAGTGCAGCAACTTCAAACTTTGCTAGTTTGTGTAATCTAACAAGAGGTACAAATTAGTGGATTCACCTCATTTCTAATGTAGTTTCTTTAGAAAACAAACATCTTCAGTACTGAACACTGTACTGTGTGAAATAAGTTTACTGGGTTCTAGAAATCAGTTTCCTTTCTACTATGAAATTTGCGTACAGCAAGTTCAAACTTTCCTAGTTTGTGTAATCTAACAAGATGTACAAGTTAGTAGATTCGCCTCATTTCTAAAGTAGTTTCTTTAGAAAATAAACATCTTCAGTACGGAACACTGTACTGTGTGAAGTAAGTTATTTCGGACCTAGGAATCAGTTGCTTTCCTCCAAAGAATGTTGAGTGCAGCAAGTTCAAACTTTCCCTGTTAATGTAATCTAAAAAGATGCACAACTTAGTAGATTCACCAAATTTCTAAAGTAGTTTGTTTAGAAAACAAGCATCTTCATTACTGAACACTATACTATGTGAAATAAGCTAGTTCGGTTCTAGGAATCACTTGCTTTCCTACGAAGAAGGTTGAGTACAGCAAGTTCAAACTTTCCTAGTTTGTGTTATCTAACAAGATGTACAAGTTAGTGGATTCGACTCATTTGTAAAGTTGTTTGTTGAGAAAACAAACATCTTCATTGCTGAACATTGTACTGTGTGAAATAAGCTAATTCGGTTCTATGAATCAGTTGCTTTCCTCCCAAGAAGGTTGAGTGCAGCAAGTTCAAACTTTCTTGTTAATATAATCTCAAAAGATGTACAACTTAGTAGATTTGCCTCATTTCTAAAGTAGTTTGTTTAGAAAACAAACATCTTCAGTACCGAACACTGTACTGTGTGAAATAAGGTAATTAGTTTCTAGGAATCAGTTTCCTTTCTACGAAGATGGTTGAGTGCAGCAAGTTCAAAATTTCCTTGTGAATGTAATCAAAGAGATGTCCAAGTTAGTAGATTCGCGTCATTTGTAATGTATGTTGAGAAAAGAAACATCTTCTTTACCGAACATTGTACTGTGTGAAATAAGCTAATTCGGTTCTAGGAATCAGTTGCTTTCCTACAAAGAAGGTTGAGTGCAGCCAATTCAAACTTTCCCAGTTTGTGTAATCTATCAAGATGTACAAGTTAGTAGATTCGCTTCACTTCCAAAGTAGTTTGCTTAGTAAACTAACATCTTCATTGCCGAACATTGTAATGTGTGAAATAAGCTTGTTCGGTTCAGGAATCAGTTGCTTTCCTACGAAGAAGGATGAGTGCAGCAAGTTGAAACTTTCCTAGTTTGTGTAATCTAACAAGATGTCCAAGTTAGTAGATTCGACTCATTTGTAAAGTAGTTTTTTGAGTAACAAACATCTTCATTGCCGAACATTGTATTGTGTGAAATAAGCTAATTCTGTTCTAGGAATCAGTTTCCTTTCTACGAAGATGGTTGAGTTTAGCAAGTTCAAAATTTCCTTATTAATGTAATCTAAAAAGATGTCCAAGTTAGTAGATTAGACTCATTTGTGAAATAGTTTGTTGAGAAAACAAACATCTTCATTACTGAACATTGTACTTTGTGAAATAATCTAATTTCCTTGCTAGTGTAATCTAAAAAGATGCACAATTTAGTAGATTAGCATCATTTCTAAAGTAGTTTGTTTCGATAACAAACATCTTCATTACCAAACACTGCACTATGTGAAATAAGCTAGTTCGGTTCTAGGAATCAGTTACCTTCCTACGAAGAAGGTTGAGTGCAGCAAGTTCAAATTTTCCTTCTTAATGTAATCTAACAAGATGTACAAGTTATTCGATTCGCCTCATTTCTAGTTTCTTTAGAAAATAAACATCTTCAGTACCGAACACTGTACTGTGTGAAATAAGTTAATTCGCTTCTAGGAATAAGTTTCCTTCCTACGAAGAAGGTTGAGTGCAGCAAGTTCAAACTTTCCTAGTTTGTGTAATCTAACAAGATGTACAAGTTAGTAGATTCGCCTCATTTCTAAGGTAGTTTCTTTAGAAAACAAACATCTTCAGTCCTGAACACTGTCCTTGTGAAATAAGTTAATGCGGTTCTAGGAATCAGTTTCCTTTCTATGAAGATATTTGAGTGCGCTAATTCGGTTCTAGGAATCAGTTGCTTTCCTACAAA